>JAULUF010000054.1:492500-512500 GCA_031834385.1 Semotilus atromaculatus
GTGGGGCTCGGTGAGTGTGTGTGTGTGTGTGTGCGTGCGTGTGTGTGTTAGACCCTACAGTCATCATGTGTGTGCTTGTTCTCCTCAGCGTCCCCGTCGATGAGAGGCTCCACTCCTCTGGATGTGGCCGCCGCATCAGTGATGGACAATAATGAGCTGGCGCTGGCGCTGAGAGAGCCAGACCTCGAGAAGGTTCACATCTCTGTCTTCTGAACCAGAGTTTACTTCATCACTGTAGTTTACCCTGTTAAAGGAGCTGTTCACTTCAGACTCCTGATAATTTACTCTCCTCCATGTCATCCAAGATGTTCATGTTTTCTTTCTTCAGTCATAAAGAAATTAAGAATTTTGAGGAAACACTCCAGGATTTTCTCCATATAGTGACTTCAATGGGGTCCAACGGGTCCAAATGTGAGTTTCAGTGCAGTCTCGACACGATCCAGTCATAGACAGTAAAAGAAATGGACACAGCGACACCCCGTTGATTTCAACTGAGAAAATTGAAGCCCGTTAAAAGCTGATAGCCCAACCTGAGCTCGACGACGTAATGTCACGTGAGCACCCGTCTGTCTTCTAGTGGCTGTGTCGAGAGAAATCTGAATAATTCCCTTCCGAATCTCGCAGAGACGGAGAGCGTGAGCATTAGCTGTCCATGAGCTAGCAGCAGAAGACACTTTATGACTCTCTATGGGCTTCTCCCTTGACTTTATCGGCCTCTATGCCTCCACGTCCCCCGATCGCCTGGGAGCATCTCCTCCTGTCTATACTGTAATTTCTCTAATGTGCAACAGAGAGTTGATTGGTTAACTTATGATGCAATCGTTAGCCTATTTTTACAAAAACTGCTTCTATGTGGCCATAACGTAAGGTAATGGAGCCTTTTATACATTGTCGTGTTTCTTTAGAAATAAATAATGAACAAATGGAGTCTTTAAACGCCTCAGATGTAAAGTTATTCACTGTCAAAGTGACGCCAAAATGAATGGGAGCCAATGGTCTGCTAACAGCAGGAGATGCTACAGTGGCGGCGCCCGGAGGCTCCAGGTTCCGGCTGGTGGGTCACCCCTCGGGTCCAGCCGAGGAATAAGAGTCTCATCTACACAAACCAACAAAATAAACATTTATATACTATTAACCACAGATGCTGGTCTTGCACTATCTGTGATGCAACACACGTTACGTGATCACGTTGGAAGTTTTTTTTATAAAATGACCTGAAAAGGACAAATATCTTGGAACACAAGGGCGAGAAAATTATCAGGAACTGCTCCTTTAACTGTCAATGCCTTTTTTTAACATAGACGTGAAAATGAACTTAAAAGGTTGTAATTCATGAATACTTTCATAAATATTTTATTTGGGTATCTGTACTTTTACTCAAGTGCTTGTGTGTGTGTGTGTGTGTGTGTATGCGTGTGTGTGTGTGCGTGTGCGTGTGTGTGTGTGTGTGTGTGTCAGGTGGTCCAGTATCTGGCCGGCTGTGGTCTTCAGAGCTGTGTAATGCTGATATCTAAAGGTTATCCTGACATCGGCTGGAACCCGGTGGAGGGAGAACGATACCTGGACTTCCTCAGATTTGCAGTCTTCTGTAACGGTGTGTGTTCCGACCGGATCCTCTTCTGGAGAATTAAACGCTGTAAAAATAAAAGTCACACTTCTGACACATGTCGGACAAACAGAAAAACGCCACGATGATAATGACGATTGCCACGAACCATGATGTTGTGCTGTATAGTGTCTGTATGGTGTTTGTTGAGTAGTTGTGTTGTGTGGCGTCTCTCAGGGGAGAGCGTGGAGGAGAACGCTAATGTGGTGGTGCGGCTCCTGATCCGCCGGCCGGAGTGTTTTGGCCCCGCCCTGCGAGGAGAAGGCGGGAACGGGCTTCTGGCGGCCATGGAGGAGGCCATCAAGATCTCAGAAGATCCCAGTCGAGACGGGCCCTCGCCCACCACAGAGGACAGCAGGACCCTGTACGGCCCAACACACTGAACTAGGGCTGCAGATATCCATTCTTTTTGTAATAGATTCATCTAGCACTTAATCGATTGATTAATCGGATAAAAAATCTTTGTGTTTTTAAACAACCAAAACAAATAATGCATAACGAAAATTATGTGGCTGTAAAATTATCAAGCATTTGGCTTTTATTTAAATTTTTTTTTTTTTAAAATTTAAAAAAAAACAGAGGTATTTATTCCAACTCCAACATTTGGCTCCAAAACTAAGCCTATTATTGCAATTTTTACCCATTTAGTGTTTATAAGTGCAAGTGCCAACAATTATATAATACAACTTACTGTAAGTATGGGGCTCGGTGTACTGTGAGTATAACTGTAGTCTCCACAGAACATAAAATAGGCCTATTCATTTTATTTTATTTTTTGTGTTCGCATTTATGAGGAAAACATTTTTTTACGGACGTGAGCGCTCTGAAAGCGGCACTAAAAGATGCTTTAAAACTTTCACAGAGACATCAAACAGAGAGCACAAAACCTTTCTTTAAAGTGAATTTCATTTTGTATTAATTGTATCTTAATTTTAATCAATGTTTCATCAACCAATTGCCAGGATTTAATAAATAAGAAGTAAAAATAGCAGACGATATATAATAACGAAACGGAGGCGCCTGCGCGTGAACTGGAGCTCGTCTCATAAATGATCCGAAACTCAGTGTATAAGGAAGCCTCTCTCACAGACACGTCTACTTTTACAGAACATTTCACAACGAAAGAACACAGACACAGACTGCTCTCTGCTTTATGTGATCCGCATGAAATGTGCATTTCTCTCTGGCGCGTTCACTACTGAAGATCGCGAGTCAGCGTCGTCAACTTCATCTTTGCAGCTGACACAAAGAAAACACTTCTTTATTAATAAACAATTAAAATATCTCTTTGCTATATTTTACATATTCATAATCATTACTTTTGCCGGTTCTTTGTGACAGAATTTAGGAGCTTTATTGGCAGCGCCGCCCTTACGGTAGGCTACATGAACGCGTCACCGCCGCACCCGCCAGAATAGGCCTTTTTAGACTTTAGACATTCTCTGCCGTTCATGGACATCTTTAGTCTCCACCATCGCGCCAACTAAATTCAAAATGTATCACGCGTTACGGTGTGCTTCCTGAACATTGAACAACAGTCAGTGTGAAACAATCAGATCCCTGCGTGTATAGTGCGCGTCATAGGAATTTAACGAGGCTTCGAGGCAGAGTTTTTGCCTCGAGGAATTTTTGTAATCGAGTTAATCGAGTAACTCGATGAATCGTTTCAGCCCTACACTGAACACACACTGAACACACCAAACACACACACTGAACACACCAATTATTCACATTTAAATATCGATGAGCTCTCAAATACACTGTGTATTAAACAGAAGCTCAAGAACCAATGAGGTTTGTTCTCACGCATTAAGCAAGTACGGGTGAGCTTCTGTTTAATCGGCTTTATTTTGTCATCATGTTATTGGTTAAAGCAACTTCAATGTAGACTTAATGACGGGTCATGCCTAACACACGTTATAATCCCACCGCTGATGTGTGTGTGTGTCTCGCAGTAATGATGTGATGGAGGAAGAGGAAGACGACACCATCCACATGGGAAACGCCATCATGACCTTCTACGCTGCTCTGATCGACCTGTTGGGCCGCTGCGCTCCAGAGATGCATGTGAGTTCCTGTGTGTTTGCCCGTCAATCATCTTCACCAACACAAAACCACAGCCAATCAGAAGAGAGTGTGGGCGGAGTCTCTGCCCTCGCAACCAAATGGATACATAATCAATTTCATAAATATTTAACCATTTTAACATGATTAAAAATACATACCGAGTGACTGAAACAGTCTTTGTCATAGAAAATAAAGCACATTATCAGTCCCTGAGATTATCACTCTTGTTGTTGTTCTATGTTGTTGTTCCAGCCGAAAACTCTGATTAATCTGGTTAGGAGACAGTGTGAAGCTTCATGTTCCTGTCAGGTGACGCTGATGTATGAGTTCTGGTACTGATGTCATGGTGTCTTTCTCCTCCGTCAGCTGATCCACGCCGGGAAGGGAGAGGCCATCCGTATCCGGGCCATCCTGCGCTCTCTCATTCCCATCGAGGATCTGGTGGGAGTGATCAGCATCCCGTTCCTCATGCCCACGCTGGCCAAAGGTCTGGCTCTCACTGTAAACCTCTGGTGCTCTTTTTTTTTTAATCTTCATTGGAATGGTACGAAACTTGGTAAAGGTTTAGGCACATGCTGTGTGAACACAACAAAAAATTCATGGACATGATTCGAAAAAGTTAAATGGTCCTGAAAGAAAAAGTCACACTAATTTTTTGATCAGGCCAAAGCCCGTCTACGGAAAGCCTGGGCACTCCGATTGTACCGAATTTTGCTTGTAGTTCCACCAGAGTTCCACTGGGGGCGATCGTCCGAGTGCAGAATGAATGGGAGTCTATGGGGCTAGACGGCTAAATGTGTCTCTTTCACCCGATTGCCGTTGAGAAATCTACAATTTTATTGTAGGTTTTGCAAGTTCAACACTGGTTATAGGTCGAAAGTTGAATGAACGAGTACTTATGTCCTTTCGATTTCTTACAGGTGGAGTTGTTGTTGCCCATTACACTCTAGCATTCTGCTAATGATGCTGATGTGTATGACATCATTGACATTTTAAAAGACCTTTTAAAGCAAATAAGTGACTCTAAAAAATCTAACACCCAGCAATGTGAATTTTCTTTGCATCTACTTTCGAATACAATATTCAAATTACTAGACAAAAAAATTATATCCCGAGAAAAGTGGATTTTGAGGGGTATAGCTCCATAGACCTCCATTCATTCTGCACTCGCCCGCGAGCGCCCCCGCATGGACAGAGACGTGTTACTGCAGCCAGTCCAGAACCCGGAAGTAACCAGACAGTGCCAATTCTCTCCTATTAGACATTCTCTGATCAGGCTCAAATTTTGAACACTACTTGTTTAGATTTATGGCTTTGATTTTCTCACAGTGTTAGAGTAAAACATGTTTGTGAAAATATAGATTTCATATAAAAAGTGAAAATAGCATTTTTGCACATTTTTCATAACAATAAACGTAACATTCTGTAACTTTTGTTAAGTTCACTTTTTTAAACTTTTTTCACTTCAGCAATAATCTGCCAAGTGTCGTCTTTAAAAAGAGACCAAACTTCAGTCTGTGCTTTAAAGCATTCAAGATTTACCACAGTTTAAGTTTTAATATTCAGGTCTATGCTCAAAAAGTGAATAAATGGATTATAAATACAGCATAAATATAATTTAGTACCATAAATTCCCCTAAAAAAACAAAATATTAAAGTAAAAACATTAATAATATAGTACATTTATTTAATTGAAATAAGAAAATAAATTTCGGTAATTTTTGACCGACACACGAAGAGCAGCAGAGGTTATTAATCTTGTCATTTTGTATTATTGAGGACATTGTTCTGCTAACTTGATGCGTATGGATTCTGCTTGTGCACTCAGACGGTACCGTGATCGAGCCGGATATGTCAGCAGGGTTCTGTCCTGATCACAAAGCGGCCATGGTTTTGTTCCTGGACCGGGTTTACGGCATCGAGGACCAGAACTTCCTCCTGCACCTGCTGGAAGTGGGTTTCCTTCCTGACCTCAGAGCCGCCGCCTCATTGGACACGGTGAGTCACATGACCCCTCAGGAGCTGGTTCCATCCACACATTTTTATGCACATTTTGGGATATTGCATTGATAAAAATGCCAAGATGTGCATAAATGTGCATTCAAAAATGTATCATTTTAATTGAGTGTATACGTTTTTTTATCTAATAACAAGACCTGTGCATTAATCCCTGGATGAGCAACTGACTTTGGATCAGAGGCTGTGATTGGATAACTGGAGTAACCAGCGGACCAATGGCATCGCAGCATCTAATGTTGGTTTGGTGTTTCTGAAACGCCGCGGTGGAAGTGTGTGATCATGATTGTGTGTAATTCCCTCCAGAAGGGTCTCACACACACGAGTGTGTTCCCGAACACCAGCATCCGCACACTGGAGAACACGACACGTTCACTGTGTATCTGACGCTCCACACACTCGTTTATGATGGAGGGAACAAGACGCAGATTGCAGAAATTTACAGTTTTATTACTCATATTTTGCACCAATTTCCCAGGAAGTGATGATTTTGTGAAACTCCCAACTTTGGGCTGAATCAGAGCTAGTGTGCGGGATCCAAGTCAACTTCATTTATACAGCGCTTTTACCAATATAGATTTCAAAGTTTCAAAGCAGCTTTACAGTGATAATAGGAGATTACAGTAACAGCAGATCTAGAATAAAGTTATTGTCCAGCTAAAGTTAGTTTTGATTGATTCACTTCTGTTATAAAGATCATTACTTATTAACTTAGGGGCCGCTAACACCAGTTGATCTTTGACCTCCCCTGATCCTGATTGTGGGTGACCTCTGACCTCCCCTGATCCTGGTTGTGTGTGTGACCTCTGACCTCTCTTCTGGATGTATGTGACCTCTGACCTCCCCTGATCCTGGTTGTGTGTGACCTCTGACTTCTCCTGATCCTGGTTGTGTGTGACCTCTGACCTCTCCTGATCCTGGTTGTGTGTGACCTCTGACCCCTCCTGATCTGGTTGTGTGTGACCTCTGACCCCTCCTGATCCTGGTTGTTTGTGACCTCTCCTGATCCTGGTTGTGTGTGACCTCTGACCTCTCCTGATCCTGGTTGTATGTGACCTCTCCTGATCCTGGTTGTGTGTGACCTCTGACCTCTCCTGATCCTGGATGTGTGTGACCTCTGACCTCTCCTGATCCTGGATGTGTGTGACCTCTGACCTCTCCTGATCCTGGATGTGTGTGACCTCTGACCTCTCCTAATCCTGGTTGTGTGTGACCTCTGACCTCTCCTGATCCTGGTTGTATGTGACCTCTCCTGATCCTGGTTGTATGTGACCTCTGACCTCTCCTGATCCTGGATGTGTGTGACCTCTGACCTCTCCTAATCCTGGTTGTGTGTGACCTCTGACCTCTCCTGATCCTGGTTGTATGTGACCTCTCCTGATCCTGGTTGTATGTGACCTCTGACCTCTCCTGATCCTGGATGTGTGTGACCTCTGACCTCTCCTGATCCTGGTTGTGTGTGACCTCTGACCTCTCCTAATCCTGGTTGTGTGTGACCTCTGACCTCTCCTGATCCTGGTTGTATGTGACCTCTCCTGATCCTGGTTGTATGTGACCTCTGACCTCTCCTGATCCTGGATGTGTGTGACCTCTGACCTCTCCTGATCCTGGATGTGTGTGACCTCTGACCTCTCCTGATCCTGGATGTGTGTGACCTCTGACCTCTCCTAATCCTGGTTGTGTGTGACCTCTGACCTCTCCTGATCCTGGTTGTATGTGACCTCTCCTGATCCTGGTTGTATGTGACCTCTGACCTCTCCTGATCCTGGATGTGTGTGACCTCTGACCTCTCCTGATCCTGGATGTGTGTGACCTCTGACCCCCAGGCGGCTCTGAGCGCCACAGACATGGCTCTGGCCCTGAACCGGTACCTGTGCACTGCAGTGCTGCCTCTGCTCACTAAATGCGCTCCTCTGTTCGCGGGGACGGAGCCGTTCGCGTCCCTCATCGACTCGCTCCTGCACACCGTCTACAGGCTGTCCAAAGGCTGCTGCCTCACCAAAGCCCAGAGAGACGCCATCGAGGAGTGCCTGCTGGCCGTGTGCGGGTGAGGACGCGCTGCTGGACACTAGCTACGGATCTGTCCTTTCTCTATTCAAATGAGATCATATGTAACTGGATAGTGTCCTGATTTACATATTCCCTGATACCTCCAGGAAGCTGCGTCCGTCGATGATGCAGCACCTGCTGCGGCGCCTGGTGTTCGACGTGCCCCTGCTCAACGAACACACCAAGATGCCTCTGAAGGTGAGCCTCCGCCTGAGCTGCGCACACCCGGACACTGTACTGTAGTAACTCTGGTGGGCGTGTCCTCCTGCAGCTGCTGACCAATCACTACGAGCGCTGCTGGAAGTACTACTGTCTGTCGGGGGGCTGGGGAAGCTTCGGCGCCGCGTCCGACGAGGAGCTGCATCTCTCCAGGAAACTCTTCTGGGGAATCTTTGATGCTCTGGCCAGAAAGGTGATTCGCTCTAGAAGAAGTTAATTTCTCGTGTGTCAAGTCAAGTCACCTTTAGTTATATAGCGCTTTTTACAATACAGAGTGTTTCAGAGCAGCTTTAGAGATCAGAGATAGCAGGAAATAATGCAAAAAAAAAATTCAGAAGGAAATCGCGTCCAGCTTAAGTAAATTCAGTGATATTTCATTTTTGTTGTAAAAAAAATTATTAATTTAGTTCATTTATATGTTTATAAAACGGTTAGTTCCAATCCTTGATTCTGATTGGGCAATAGCTGTGTTATATTCACGATAGAACACGGCTACGGCCGCTTCACCCAACGGTTCTCTGTATCACTACACAACACCACTAGCAACCGCTCTTAGTAACGCAAACACATGTTTGATCTCATTGATATGGTTCACTGAAGCTAGAGTAAAGTATTGTGAGAGATCGTAAGTGTACCTGCATTTACAGTAGACATAGCATTTTCCTTCAGGTCAGTCCTATACTCATCATAAAAAGATATGTTTGAATGTCCGCTGCGATATCTTGTCCTTTTAACAGTCATGCGGTTTTCCCGTCACACGCTAATCATTTCTAATCAGTCTTGCTTCTCCATGTTCCCAAGTTTGAGTACTTTCAATATTTCAATATAAAAGTCTTCTCTACTGACTGACTCACTCATAAAGACAGTCTTTGTCTCCATCTAATGGAGAAATAATCTATGTAACTTCTGTTGCTGTTCACGGACAGGGACTATTTTTTCCAGCGGAAGGAAGGCCTTTAGTGATTTTTACTTCATGAAACTTGCATAAATACATATTTTCGGCTTTAATATTTGTATTGTGTGGTAACTGTTTTATAAAAGCAATAAGGTACTGGAGGCTAGTGCTGGATGGTGAATAAGTCACTCCGCTTTACTTTTACCGAACTACGCCCTTCAGCCGTGACTTATTCACGACACACCACAGCCTCTCGTACCTTATTGCTCACATACAGCTGCTCTGGAGAAAACCCTGATGCCATCGTCCAGCTCAGTTCAGTTCTCATATATTGTGTGTTTGTACAGAAGTATGACGTGGAGTTGTTCAAGTTGGCGCTGCCGTGTCTGAGCGCAGTGGCCGGAGCGCTGCCTCCCGATTACATGGAGTCGAACTACGTGGCCATGATGGAGAAACAGTCGTCTATGGACGCCGAGGGAAACTTCAACCCGCAGCCGGCCGACACCAGCAGGTCTGACTCACACACACACACACACACACACACACACTTACTCACTCACTCACTCACTCACTCACACACACACACACACACACACTTACTCACTCACTCACTCACTCACTCACACACACACACACACACACACACTCTCACGCTCTCTCACACACACACACACACACACTTACTCACTCACTCACTCACTCACACACACACACACACACACACACACACACACTTACTCACTCACTCACTCACTCACTCACTCACTCACTCACTCACTCACTCACTCACACACACACACACACACACTTCATCTGAAGCCTCTGCGTATCAGTCTTCAGACCTGGACTGAGGTGTTTTTCAGATGTGCTGCTGGTTCTGTTTCTGTTTCTGCAGTGTTGTTGTTCCTGAGAAGCTCGATCATTTCATCAATAAATATGCAGAATATTCCCATGAGAAATGGTCCATGGAGAAGGTCAGAGCTGCTTTCCTTTCAACAGTAAAATTGCTGAATTCTGTAATAATAATAATAATAATAATAACCTTTAATTTCTATAGCGCTTTTAACTGTACATCTCAAAGTGCTTTACAGAAACAAATAAAACAAACAAAAATACACTATATGAAATAATGCACAATGAATTATATTTCTCTTATTTATATTTGTGTCTGCATTTTGTCCTCCTCTTTGTAAATAACTAGTAAAAGTCCTTTCTTTAGTAGTTTGCAGGAGTGCAGTGGTTTTTAAACTTTTCCTGTAACTGTGGAAGCTTAAAAAATGCAGATTGTAACGATTTCCTCCATCTAGCGCTACTTTCCATTAATGACTGGTTCAGTGTGTCATTTTTATTTAATTATTTGATTAAATGAGCCGAATCAACAATCAAACATGATCTTCTAGAACTTTCCTCTTTCTCTTTTGTAGCTTTGAGTCTGATTCTCCTTCATAAAGCATGGTCTACTTTTTTCTTTTCAAACGAGTAGCTGGACTGTAGTTTCACATGAACTCGTTTGCTCCAGTGTTGATGAGTTCATCGATGTGTTGATCTGCAGTTTGCCGTCGGCTGGGTTCACGGAGAGCAGATTTGCGAGTCGTCTAAAGTTCATCCGCTGCTGAAGCCGTACAAGTGTCTGTCTGAGAAGGTACAGGAACCCTGAGTGACCCCTGAGTGACCTCTGAGTGATCCCTGAGTGACCTCTGAGTGAGCTCTGAGTGACCCCTGAGTGACCTCTGAGTGACCCCTGAGTGACCTCTGAGTGACCTCTGAGTGACCTCTGAGTAAGCCCTGAGTGATCCCTGAGTGAGCTCTGAGTGACCCCTGAGTGAGCTCTGAGTGAGCCCTGAGTGACCTCTGAGTGAGCCCTGAGTGACCTCTGAGTGACCTCTGAGTGAGCTCTGAGTGACCTCTGAGTGAGCCCTGAGTGAGCTCTGAGTGACCCCTGAGTGAGCTCTGAGTGAGCTCTGAGTGACCCCTGAGTGAGCTCTAAGTGAGCTCTGAGTGAGCTCTGAGTGACCTCTGAGTGACCTCTGAGTAAGCCCTGAGTGAGCCCTGAGTGAGCTCTGAGTGACCCCTGAGTGAGCTCTGAGTGAGCCCTGAGTGAGCTCTGAGTAAGCCCTGAGTGAGCCCTGAGTGAGCTCTGAGTGAGCTCTGAGTAAGCCCTGAGTGAGCCCTGAGTGACCCCTGAGTGACCTCTGAGTAAGCCCTGAGTGAGCCCTGAGTGACCCCTGAATGACCCCTGAGTGAGCTCTGAGTGAGCTCTGAGTGACCCCTGAATGACCCCTGAGTGAGCTCTGAGTGAGCTCTGAGTGACCCCTGAGTGAGCCCTGAGTGACCCCTGAATGACCCCTGAGTGAGCTCTGAGTGAGCTCTGAGTGACCTCTGAGTGAGCTCTGAGGTAGCTCTGAGTGAGCTCTGAGTGACCTCGGAGTAAGCCCTGAGTGACCCCTGAATGACCCCTGAGTGAGCTCTGAGTGACCCCTGAGTGAGCCCTGAGTGACCCCTGAGTGAGCTCTGAGTGAGCCCTGAGTGAGCTCTGAGTGACCCCTGAGTGAGCCCTGAGTAAGCCCTGAGTGAGCCCTGAGTGAGCCCTGAGTGAGCCCTGAGTGACCTCTGAGTGAGCCCTGAGTGAGCCCTGAGTGAGCCCTGAGTGACCCCTGAGTGAGCTCTGAGTGAGCTCTGAGTGAGCCCTGAGTGACCCCTGAGTGAGCTCTGAGTGACCTCTGAGTGACCCCTGAGTGACCCCTTAGTGAGCTCTGAGTGACCCCTGAGTGAGCTCTGAGTGAGCCCTGAGTGAGCTCTGAGTGACCCCTGAGTGAGCTCTGAGTGACCCCTGAGTGACCCCTGAGTGAGCCCTGAGTGAGCTCTGAGTGACCCCTGAGTGACCCCTGAGTGAGCTCTGAGTGACCTCTGAGTGAGCCCTGAGTGACCCCTGAGTGAGCTCTGAGTGAGCCCTGAGTGACCCCTGAGTGAGCTCTGAGTGACCTCTGAGTGAGCTCTGAGTGACCCCTGAGTGACCCCTTAGTGAGCTCTGAGTGACCCCTGAGTGAGCTCTGAGTGACCCCTGAGTGAGCCCTGAGTGACCCCTGAGTGAGCCCTGAGTGAGCTCTGAGTGAGCCCTGAGTGACCCCTGAGTGAGCTCTGAGTGACCCCTGAGTGAGCTCTGAGTGACCCCTGAGTGAGCCCTGAGTGACCCCTGAGTGAGCCCTGAAAGAGCTCTGAGTGACCCCTGAGTGACCCCTGAGTGAGCCCTGAGTGAGCTCTGAGTGACCCCTGAGTGAGCTCTGAGTGACCCCTGAGTGAGCTCTGAGTGACCCCTGAGTGACCCCTGAGTGAGCTCTGAGTGACCCCTGAGTGAGCTCTGAGTGACCCCTGAGTGACCCCTGAGTGAGCTCTGAGTGACCCCTGAGTGAGCTCTGAGTGAGCCCTGAGTGAGCTCTGAGTGACCCCTGAGTGACCCCTGAGTGACCCCTGAGTGAGCCCTGAGTGAGCTCTGAGTGAGCCCTGAGTGAGCTCTGAGTGACCCCTGAGTGACCCCTGAGTGAGCCCTGAGTGAGCTCTGAGTGACCCCTGAGTGAGCTCTGAGTGAGCCCTGAGTGACCCCTGAGTGAGCTCTGAGTGACCCCTGAGTGAGCCCTGAGTGAGCTCTGAGTGAGCCCTGAGTGACCCCTGAGTGAGCTCTGAGTGACCCCTGAGTGAGCTCTGAGTGAGCCCTGAGTGAGCTCTGAGTGACCCCTGAGTGAGCCCTGAGTGACCCCTGAGTGAGCTCTGAGTGACCCCTGAGTGAGCCCTGAGTGAGCTCTGAGTGAGCCCTGAGTGACCCCTGAGTGAGCTCTGAGTGACCCCTGAGTGAGCTCTGAGTGAGCCCTGAGTGAGCTCTGAGTGACCCCTGAGTGACCCCTGAGTGAGCCCTGAGTGAGCTCTGAGTGACCCCTGAGTGAGCTCTGAGTGAGCAGTGGGCGCAGTGATGCCAGCCCGTGTTTGCCTCCGCTGCAGGATAAGGAGGTTTACCGCTGGCCGATCCGAGAGAGCCTGAAGACGATGCTGTCGTGGAGCTGGAGCATCGAGAGGACGAGAGAGAGCGAGGTGTCCACCTTACACAGCCGCACACGCAGGATCTCTCTCTCCAGTCAGGTCAGACACACACACACATTCATTTAAATAAAAAATAAAAATGTTTTGATGCTGATAAGTTGGCTTCACATACCCGTATTTAAATGGTATATATGTGACCACCTTTTATGTTTCATCTTTAAAATATCTTATAAGTTCTGCAATAACAACATTGTTGTAAAATGACCATGGCATACTTGTATATGTTGATATAAAATTGAGAAAAAACAAATTGAGAAAAGAAATTCGCCTGTCACATAAAAGTAGGTGTTTTAAAAACATTTCAAACATGGAAAGATTTCAAGATGAGCAAATGAGTCTTCAAGATGAGACTTGACAGCTTTATACACTCTTTTTTCTTCATTATATACACAAAAGGGACCGACTGATAATAGTTGCTTCCAAATTGACATTGTAGACCTGGATGTGCTAATAACTACAACTATTTTATATTTTATTTAATGAAGTGGCTGCAACATAACAGGGATTTTGGTAAACTGTTATATTATCGAAAACGGAGATATTTTAGATACTAGAAACGCCCGGTGTGAGTGATGTCATCGTCTGAGGTTTCTAACAGGAAAATAACAGAATCAGTGATGCAGAGTTTCAGATGTAACGCAGCTCTACAGAAGACCAGTCATTATTCAACACAATACAGTTTTATTTGTATAGCACATTTAAAAACAACTGGTGTTGACCAAAGTGCTTCACAAGGCCAAGAAAACAAACAATAAGATTAAAAATAAATATCACGATATATTATTGAGGTAAATTCAGTTCTGATGGTGTCAGTGCAATCAAATCTGAATACTTATGCGTGTGACCTTTGACCCCCACAGCGCTCCATAGAGGGCGCTCATGGTTTCAGTCCTCGGCCGGTAGACATGAGCAACGTGACGCTGCCCCGAGACCTGCACGTGAGTCGAGGCGTTCACTGACACACACAACACTCTTCACACCAACGACAACGATAGTTCTGAGAACCGGTCTCAGTATTAGAGAATAGCAGAGTTCACACCACAGCTATAGCGATAACGACAGAGAATAGCAGAGTTCACACCACAGCTATAGCGATAACGACAGAGAATAGCAGAGTTCACACCACAGCTATAGCGATAACGACAGAGAATAGCAGAGTACACACCACAGCTATAGCGATAACGACAGAGAATAGCAGAGTACACACCACAGCTATAGCGATAACGACAGAGAATAGCAGAGTTCACACCACAGCTATAGCGATAACGACAGAGAATAGCAGAGTTCACACCACAGCTATAGCGATAACGACAGAGAATAGCAGAGTACACACCACAGCTATAGCGATAACGACAGAGAATAGCAGAGTTCACACCACAGCTATAGCGATAACGACAGAGAATAGCAGAGTACACACCACAGCTATAGCGATAACGACAGAGAATAGCAGAGTACACACCACAGCTATAGCGATAACGACAGAGAATAGCAGAGTACACACCACAGCTATAGCGATAACGACAGAGAATAGCAGAGTACACACCACAGCTATAGCGATAACGACAGAGAATAGCAGAGTACACACCACAGCTATAGCGATAACGACAGAGAATAGCAGAGTTCACACCACAGCTATAGCGATAACGACAGAGAATAGCAGAGTACACACCACAGCTATAGCGATAACGACAGAGAATAGCAGAGTACACACCACAGCTATAGCGATAACGACAGAGAATAGCAGAGTACACACCACAGCTATAGCGATAACGACAGAGAATAGCAGAGTACACACCACAGCTATAGCGATAACGACAGAGAATAGCAGAGTACACACCACAGCTATAGCGATAACGACAGAGAATAGCAGAGTACACACCACAGCTATAGCGATAACGACAGAGAATAGCAGAGTACACACCACAGCTATAGCGATAACGACAGAGAATAGCAGAGTTCACACCACAGCTATAGCGATAACGACAGAGAATAGCAGAGTACACACCACAGCTATAGCGATAACGACAGAGAATAGCAGAGTACACACCACAGCTATAGCGATAACGACAGAGAATAGCAGAGTTCACACCACAGCTATAGCGATAACGACAGAGAATAGCAGAGTACACACCACAGCTATAGCGATAACGACAGAGAATAGCAGAGTACACACCACAGCTATAGCGATAACGACAGAGAATAGCAGAGTACACACCACAGCTATAGCGATAACGACAGAGAATAGCAGAGTTCACACCACAGCTATAGCGATAACGACAGAGAATAGCAGAGTTCACACCACAGCTATAGCGATAACGACAGAGAATAGCAGAGTACACACCACAGCTATAGCGATAACGACAGAGAATAGCAGAGTACACACCACAGCTATAGCGATAACGACAGAGAATAGCAGAGTACACACCACAGCTATAGCGATAACGACAGAGAATAGCAGAGTTCACACCACAGCTATAGCGATAACGACAGAGAATAGCAGAGTACACACCACAGCTATAGCGATAACGACAGAGAATAGCAGAGTACACACCACAGCTATAGCGATAACGACAGAGAATAGCAGAGTTCACACCACAGCTATAGCGATAACGACAGAGAATAGCAGAGTACACACCACAGCTATAGCGATAACGACAGAGAATAGCAGAGTACACACCACAGCTATAGCGATAACGACAGAGAATAGCAGAGTTCACACCACAGCTATAGCGATAACGACAGAGAATAGCAGAGTACACACCACAGCTATAGCGATAACGACAGAGAATAGCAGAGTACACACCACAGCTATAGCGATAACGACAGAGAATAGCAGAGTACACACCACAGCTATAGCGATAACGACAGAGAATAGCAGAGTTCACACCACAGCTATAGCGATAACGACAGAGAATAGCAGAGTTCACACCACAGCTATAGCGATAACGACAGAGAATAGCAGAGTACACACCACAGCTATAGCGATAACGACAGAGAATAGCAGAGTACACACCACAGCTATAGCGATAACGACAGAGAATAGCAGAGTACACACCACAGCTATAGCGATAACGACAGAGAATAGCAGAGTTCACACCACAGCTATAGCGATAACGACAGAGAATAGCAGAGTACACACCACAGCTATAGCGATAACGACAGAGAATAGCAGAGTACACACCACAGCTATAGCGATAACGACAGAGAATAGCAGAGTACACACCACAGCTATAGCGATAACGACAGAGAGAAGCGATATCGCTGGGATCACTTTCAGATCAGCTGTCGAACAATAAAACACTGACAGCCAATCAGAATCCATTGTAATTTAAGGGTACATTTAATATGGCAGATGACATTGTGGAGAAGCTAATCGCTGAGGTGAACCACTGTTTGACAAGCTTCTTTTCAAGACAATGGATATGAAAACAGTCGTTCATACCCTCTGAATAAACAGAAGTATGACCTCACGTTTCCAGCGCTCGTTTCCTCAACATTGTCTTGCTTCCTTTGAAGTTTCGATAAAAAAAAGTGTATATGTTTCTAACGTCAGCCAAATTCCCTGTTCGATGATTAGATCGATCACACCGACGTCCTCAGCATGGTTTGAGTGAAGCTCCTGGTTAAAGCCTGTAATTGCAACAAGAACATCTTCAATGACGTTGTACACACTTTGAAACCGCAGCGCACGAGCTTAGAATCAACACACCGCTATCGTTCGTTGGTGTGGATGCAAATATAGTTATAGTTATAGTTATAGTTATAGTTATAGTTATCGTTCTTGGTGTGAACAGACCTTAAGATTGACTTTTGTAACCTCGTCCTTGTGTGTGTGTGTGTGTGTGTGTGTGTGTGTGTGTCTCAGTCGATGGCGGAGCTGCTGGCCGAGAACTATCACAACATCTGGGCTCAGAAGAAAAAGCTGGAGCTGGAAGCCAAAGGTGTGTCCCCTGTTCTCCATGTCAGATCGAGTGTGTGTCACAGTAATGAAGCAGAGCCTCTTACATCACTACAGCTTTCAGTGTTTACTTCTGAAGCTTTTACAGACACAAATCACATATGACACACACACACACACACATACATACAAACACACACACACACAGACATTTAAGTATTTTGAGAGTGTAGCAAGAACGACTCGATTATCATCTGCACTGCTTCATGGGAGTGGGCGGAGCTAAAGTGACTTTTGGGAGTTGCTGTGACTCTGATTGGTGGAATTTTCACAGAATAATGAGTGATGTAGTTTTTCACCTCAATCTCAGCTGTTAGTGAGTGTGAACATGTAAACCTGAGCGCAGCCATTAGATGGCACTGCTCTCACACCTGTGTGTGTGTGTGTGTGTCGCGGCTGCTTCCTAATGTGTGTGTGTGTGTGTGGATGCTTCCTAATTCCTAATGTGTGTGTGTGTGTGTGTGTGTGTGTGTGTGTGTATTGTCAGGAGGTGGAAGTCATCCATTACTGGTTCCTTACGACACTCTCACCGCCAAAGAGAAATCCAGAGACCGGGAGAAAGCCCAAGACATCCTCAAGTTCTTCCAGATCAACGGATACAGTGTCTCGAGGTGAACGTGTGTGTGTGTGTGAGAGTGAGTGTGTGTGTGTCTGTGTGTGTGTGTGTGTGTGAGATGGATAGGTCTAGGGATGGGGCAGTGTAAGGGGAGAGAATATACAGTTTGTACAGTATAAAAACCATTACACCTATGGAGAGTCCTCATAATGTAGTTGCACCAACTTGTGTGTGTGTGTGTATGTGTGTGTGTATTGCAGGGCCATGAAAGAGCAGGATCTGGACACTCCGGCCATAGAGAAGCGCTTCGCGTACACGTTTCTGCTGCAGCTCATCACGTATGTGGACGAGGCTCACGGACACATGCTGGAGTTCGGTGAGACGCTCGCGCTGACGCTCGTGTCCATCTGTGCTTCAGTGATCCTGATCATTCTCCTCTGCGTTTCAGATGCTGGCGTTCGGCCGAGAGGAGAGAAAGTCCCTCACGAGCAGCAGGTCAAATTCTTCGGCAAGGTCTGATTCACTCTGACTCACAGCATCTCAATCACTCATGAAACTCATGAAACTCAAGCGCTGATCCAATCGTTATTCGGCCCATTTCCAGGTCGTGCTTCCGCTGGTGGATCAATACTTCAAAAACCACCGGCTCTACTTCCTGTCCACGGCAGTTCGACCAATCAGCAGCGGCGGCCACGCCTCCAATAAAGAGAAGGAGATGGTGACCAGGTGATGTGTAACGATATCTATATCTCACTTCAGTACGACTGAAGACATGCAGCGGCAACTTAGATTCATTTATATCTCTCTTTTCACACACATTGTTTCAAAGCAGCTTTACAGAAGATCATGATGATAATGTTTATAATATCTTAAAACTTTCATGCCTTATAGTCACATTTATTATATTAGAGCTGGATGATAATATAGTTACAGGGTTCGTACAAGGTGCTTAAAGTGCTTGAGTTTGACTTTTTGAAAGTGAAGTCCTGGAAAACCCTGGTAAACAGCAGTATTTATGAAGAGGTACTTGAGTTATTAAAAGACATATATGTGAAATTATTGCTTCATTTTATTGATAAAACAATCTTTTCACACAAAATTAACGCTGCAGTCATTATGCGTGGCTTGTAGTGTGATATTGCTCATAAATATCCACGTATATGTTAGTGTTTTCATTCTTCAGGTCAATCATATATTCATGGGAGAAAAAATAAGTTTGAATAAAGAAATATCTTTGTCATAGACTCGTTTCAACGGTTAACGTTTCCACAGTCATTGCGTGTGCTGCACTTTATTTGTACCAATTTTTTTATTAGTTTATATATATTAACCTTTTTTAGAATTTGAAAGATAATAAAGGTATTGTTTGATAAGTGAGATCTCTGAAAAGTAGTGCTTGAAAAGTCCTGGAATGTTTTGCAATGAAATAAAAGCAGGCAGTTGAGATTTGTTGTATGATATATATTATATGCTTTACATAATCTGTACTGTACATCTCAAGTGCCTGAGGTCATCATACAGTCAGTCGCTACAGAACATCATTTGATTTATGAAAACAAGCATGTTATAAATGTCTGCATGTATAATTTGAAGTCAGTGTTTGTTTATTTTGACTGAGATTCTTCTAAATGATGATGTGTGGCGAATCACAGAGCTGTAATTTACCCAGAATGCTCCTGTTCCTCTGTTTGTGAGCTTGTACTGTGATGTGATCGGGTACCGCTGTCTTCCTCTTCTTCATCTTGATATGTTCTCTCTCTTAGCCTGTTCTGCAAGCTGGGCGTTCTGGTGCGGCACCGGATCTCACTGTTTGGTAAGATGTTTGAGTGTGTGTGTGTGTGTGTGTGTGTGTGTGTGTGTGTGTGTGTGTGAGAGACTTGCTCTTGAAGCGGTTCATCTGTGCTCAAATAAGCCTAAGAGGATCTGATGGAGCTGCGATTGTGTTGATCATTTCGATGTTCTCATGCACATGGATTTAGTATTTAAGGTGTTTGGAAACTCAGTGTGTGTGTGTGTGTGTGTGTGTGTGTGTTTCTCCCAGGGAATGACGCCTCCTCCATCGTGAACTGCCTACACATACTGGGACAAACGCTGGACGCCAGGTCGGTCACACACACACACACACACACACACACACATCACTACAGCTCCTGTTATACTGGATTAACACACACTCAAACTCAAAATCATTCAGACACCAGATATCATTCTTTATATTTTTCACTAGTGTGTGCAGGACACTATAGTTCATTTATGTAAGGAGGAGAGCAAAATAAAGTAAACTCTGACATATTATACCCAAAAATCAGTGACATTTATAAAAATTGGGACCAAAAATGATTCGGACACTTTGAGCTGATCATGTTTTGCTGAAGTGTTTTTTCTTTAATAACTAATGCTCTTTTACACACAGACTGAACAACATGAAGCATTGCTTGGTCACTGGTTGAGCTAAACTGGTATTATCTAATTGTGTATTAAATTTAACAGCTGACAGATATTCAACATAATTCATGTGTGAGTCTAACAGAAGGACGGACAA
>JAULUF010000054.1:517500-545000 GCA_031834385.1 Semotilus atromaculatus
CACACACACACTCACATACACATACACACTCACACTCATACACACATATGCACTCTCACTCACACGCACACACACACACACACACACACACACACACACATGTCTGGTTCGCTATCTTTGTGGGGACTCTCCATAGGCGTAATGGTTTTTATACTGTACAAACTGTATATTCTGTCCCCTTACACTGCCCCTGTCCCTAAACCTACCCATCACAGGAGACATTCTGCATTTTTACATTTTCAAAAAACATTACTTAGTGTGATTTATACGCTGTTCTCCTCATGGGGACCGCTGGCTGGTCCCCACAATGTAGGTGATTTCAGGTTTTACTATACTTGTGGGGACATTTGGTCCCCACAATGTAATATAAACACGAGCACACACACACACTCACATACACACTCACAAACACACACACACACACACACACTCTCACACACATGGGAGACCAGGAGCTCATCGCTCTCGCCAAGAGCCGCTTCTCACTGGTACTGCTAACAAACACGCTCACACACACACACACACACACACACTCTCTTCACACAGGTACTGCTAAAACTCCTGCTTTAGTTAGTGAACCACTAGAGCCGTCAGTCATGAAGATCAACATGTTTTGCAGAAAGACACAGAGGACGAGGTCCGAGAGATCATACGAAACAATCTCCACCTGCAGGGAAAGGTGAGTCGACGCTCTGTCTCTCCATCAGTTCTCCATCTGTTCTCCATCTCTCCATCTGTCCTCCATCTCTCCATTAGTTCTCCATCTGTTCTCCATCTATTCTCCATCTGTCCTCCATCTCTCCATCTGTCCTCCATCTCTCCATTAGTTCTCCATCTGTTCTCCATCTGTCCTCCATTAGTTCTCCATCTGTTCTCCATCTGTCCTCCATCTGTTCTCCATCAGTCCTCCATCTGTCCTCCATCTGTTCTCCATCTGTCCTCCATCTGTTCTCCATCTGTTCTCCATCAGTCCTCCATCTGTCTTCCATCTGTTCTCCATCTGTCCTCCATCAGTTCTCCATCTGTCCTCCATCAGTTCTCCATCTGTCCTCCATCAGTTCTCCATCTGTCCTCCATCTGTTCTCCATCTGTCCTCCATCTGTCCTCCATCTGTTCTCCATCTGTCATCCATCACGTCTCCATCTGTCCTCCATCTGTTCTCCATCTGTCCTCCATCAGTTCTCCAACTGTCCTCCATCTGTTCTCCATCTGTCCTCCATCAGTTCTCCATCTGTCCTCAATCTGTTGTCCATCTGTCTCCATCTATTCTCCATATGTCCTCCATCTGTTCTCCATCTGTCCTCCATCTGTTCTCCATCTGTCCTCCATCTGTTCGCCATCTGTCCTCCATCAGTTCTCTATCTGTTATCCATCTGTCCTCCATCTGTCCTCCATCAGTTCTCCATCTGTTCTCCATTTGTTTTCCATCTGTTCTCCATCTGTCCTCCATCTGTTCTCCATCTGTCCTCCATCTGTTTTCCATCTGTCCTCCATCTGTTCTCCATCTGTCCTCCATCTGTTCTCCATCTGTCCTCCATATGTTCTCCATCTGTCCTCCATCTGTCCTCCATCTGTTCTCCATCTGTTCTCCATCTGTTTTCCATCTGTTCTCCATCTGTCCTCCATCTGTCCTCCATCTGTTCTCCATCTGTTTTCCATCAGTTCTCTATCTGTTCTCCATCTGTTTTCCATCTGTTCTCCATCTGTCCTCCATCTGTTCTCCATCTGTTCTCCATCTGTCCTCCATCTGTTCTCCATCTGTCCTCCATCTGTTTTCCATCTGTCCTCCATCAGTTCTCTATCTGTTCTCCATCTGTCCTCCATCAGTTCTCCATCTGTCCTCCATCAGTTCTCTATCTGTTCTCCATCTGTCCTCCATCAGTTCTCCATCTGTTCTCCATCTGTTTTCCATCTGTTCTCCATCTGTCCTCCATCTGTTCTCCATCTGTCCTCCATCTGTTTTCCATCTGTTCTCCATCTGTCCTCCATCTGTTCTCCATCTGTTCTTCATCTGTTATTTATCTTTTCTCCATCTGATCCCTTCAGTCATTTTTGCATGTTCATTAGTGGTGTGTGTGTGTGTTTCTGCAGCTTCCTCCTCTTCATCAGTTGAATGTGTGTGTGTGTGTCTGTGTGTGTGTGTGTGTGTGTGTGTTTCTGCACCTTCCTCCTCTTCATCAGTGGTGTGTGTGTGTGTGTTTCTGGATCTTCCTCCTCTTCATCAGTGGTGTGTGTGTGTTTCTGGATCTTCCTCCTCTTCATTCAGTGGTGTGTTTCTGCATCTTCCTCCTCTTCATCAGTGGTGTGTGTGTGTGTGTGTGTGTGTGTGTGTATTTCTGCAGCTGGAGGATCCTGCGATCCGTTGGCAGATGGCGCTGTATAAAGACATGCCAAACCGCAGTGAGGACTCCTCCGACCCCGAGAAGACCGTCGATCGAGTGCTGAACATCGCACACGTGCTCTTCCACCTCGACCAGGTGAAACTTCAGCGCTTTTAAATCTAAATGCAAATTAGCTCTCTTATGATTGGTTGATCACAGTGTCATTCATCAAGGCAGTTTCTGAATAATGAACAGAGGCCATGCACTGACGCCACTGTCCCGCGGGAACACTGAGTGGCAGAAGAGCTGATGAGTGACTGGAGTTAACAGGAGAAACTGCGAAAACGCCAGTAAAACGAACGATTACCAGTTTAAACTAAAGCTTGGACTCGGTAAAGTCCTTGGTCTTTTAAAGATCCAGTGATCATGGATATCGACATGCAGCAGGAACCGGGGAAATACATAAAGCACATTAGCCTGTGAACGCTTTATATAAATACAATATAGGTCTAAATCCACGTGATCACTATTAATGTTATATATTATATATTCATATCATCCAGCCCTAACACTTGTATAGTTTTATGTCAGTGTTTATTTAAAAACATCCAATTATGCAGAATATACGACAGTAAATATTTAATTGATGAGTTGTCAATACAATATACAACAATACAATTATACAGGTGTTGTCGATATGTAAATGCAGGGGTGGGTCATATGTAAATGAGCTCATTGTTGAGCTGCTCTTTTTGAAGCTTACAGTGAGATTTGGTATTTCTACAGCACTTTATACAGTACAGCAATACACCGGAAAATAACAGAATCAATGATGCAAAGTTCATCATTCAGATTCTGCTGTAAAGAAGTCAATAGTGTGGTCAGATCAGTTGGTATAGTGTGTATGATGATGGATGTTGGGTTGTCTGAGCAGGTTGAACACCCGCAGCGCAGTAAGAAGGCCGTGTGGCACAAGCTTCTGTCCAAGCAGAGGAAGAGGGCCGTCGTGGCCTGTTTCAGGATGGCTCCTCTCTACAACCTGCCCAGGTGAACATCTCCTCCTCCTCCACTGCTCCATCTCTCAGACTCCTCGATCACACTCTGATTCTGTGGTTCTCAGGCACCGGGCCGTGAACCTGTTCCTCCAGGGTTATGAGAAGTCCTGGATCGAGACGGAAGAACACTATTTCGAGGATAAGCTGATCGAGGATTTGGCCGTATGTAGCAATTACAACATCCGTCCATGTTTTCCCACGGCTTTTGATATTCACAGAAGGAGCTTTCGGTGTTTTCTTTCCTGGCTCATGTGGCGTTTCACACACTTTTGTTTTGGTCCAATGAGGAGCCAGAATGACTAGAACCGAAAGTATGAATTCTTCAGTGTAAATATGCATGAGTGACCAGTTTTGATTTCTCATCTCTCTAGCTTGCACTCTAACTGGATGAACGCTCATAAGTCTGCAGTGGTTTTCTGTCTCCACACGTTTGCAAACTGCTAGTGGTGCAACGGATCACAAAACTCACGGAAAACTTTGTGATCAGAAAAAATTTAATAAATATATATATATGGAGGTAAACGTAACTTTGCTTTTAATTTATTACTTAAAGCTCTCTTGAAGTTCTTAGATACCACAGCAAAAACTACTAGCATAATTGATAAAGTTCAAACATTATTAAAAACAAGTGAACAGTCAGTAATTAAATAAGAACAAACACACAAAATATAAGCAGAGATGAATACTAAATAATAAAGTTACACAGTAGTGTATCAGGTACAGAAATTCATAATTAAGCCTAAATGAAAAATAACACTATTTGTTTAGTGTAGAAATTAAATATAATTTCATCTTTGTTAAAGCTGTATTTGGTTCTTTTATTAACATTAATGACACAGACGACAGCAGGAATATTAGGCTGATGTCACTTTAAGACCGAATAAACGGACTCTTTCTCAACTGTTCACTGATGACAGAACCGAGAGAACACTTGCAGAGACGAGTGTTTAGACATAATTGTGTGTGTGTGTGTGTGTGTGTGTGTGCGCGTGTGTTCAAGGCCAAGAGAACGTGAAAGAGGAATCAGTTCGGTGTTCGACTGTGCACAGATAACACAGGTCTCACAATTTTCGCCTCTTCTTCCATGTTTAAAATTGTTTGAATGTGTAAATTGGCAAGACAAAACACGTCCAAATGATAAACTTTCACTTTTTTTTTTCACTGGTTAAATTTAGCGTGAATCGCATGCGTGTCGAACTGTGAGGAGCCGATCTGTACACCATGATCATCTGTGATCCGTTGCACCGCTGTAGACCGTATGTGCCAGAGAAACGAGGGCGCCGCCATCTTTAGAATATTGTCTTTGAACTTCCGTTTCTGCGGTCGCTCTGTATATCTCTATGGCATCGCTGTCCAGGAGTAATTATCTGGTGAAGTGGATTTACTTATTGTAGAGTTAACGAAAGTTATCATGAGCATTGTTATGTTTATCATAAGCACTGTAAAGCAAATGTCTTAACAAATGTCGACTGGGAAATTTTTAAACGAGCCGTTCGTTCATAACTACACAAGATGGCTGTGAAAATACAGACCGGAAGTCAAAGACAACGAGCGCAGCGCTGAAAAGGGGCTGCAGAAGGTCTGTAAACTGCAGTAGATGGACTGGTTGTGCTGTTGGTGTGTGTGTGTGTGTGTGTGTGTGTGTGTGTCCGCGTGTCTGAGGCTGTTTGGTGTTTCAGAAACCAGGCGGAGAGGAGCCGTCAGAGGAGGACGAGATGATCAAACGCATCGACCCGCTACACCAGCTCATACAACTCTTCAGCAGAACCGCGCTGACCGAGAAATGGTGGGTTTCCTTTCTCATATTAATATCCAGTCCAAACCACTGTGATCTGCTCATGGATGCCACATCCCTCTGTGTCTGTAGTAAACTAGAGGAGGATCACCTCTACATGGCGTACGCCGATATCATGGCCAAGGTAAGACTAGCTCAGATCTGCTCTGAAGAACATCAGGGCTTCTGCTCAGACTAATGTGCTGTCCGCTGAATCCCTCACAGAGCTGTCATGATGAAGAGGAAGAGGATGAGGAGGAGGTGAAGAGTTTTGAGGTACGTACACTTTCTGAAGGCCGATCCTGTAAATGCGTTCGTATACTTTGAGTCGGTTTCTTTGCAGCTTTGAAGAGCATTAAGGAATGTTTGAGCGTCTCGAGTTCATTCATTCATTCTTCTCATCTGAGCTCAAAAACTGCTTTGCTGGTCTCCACCGGCCTGTTTCCACTGGTTTTACAGGCATTTTGAGCCCAAGACCTGGAAACCACCTTAGGCTGGTTTAAGCTGCAGTGTTTTGCACATATAGATGTACATGCTGTGAAAAACTGAAAGAGATCTGGCAGTTCTCAAACACGTTACAGGCATCACACCACCCAATGAATGAAGCCCTGAATCCAGCTCACACCACTTTAGACTGGAAACTAGTTTGGGCTTGATTTTGTTTGATTCATGTAAATGGTGGAATATTAGCTGAGGGAGACCAGCTAAAACCAATCTAAGGTGGTTTCAGCTGGTCTTAACTGGTTTAAACAAAGCGGCAACCTTCCGATCTCTCTCTCGAATCGACACTGAAGTGATTAAACTGCAGTTCCTCCACTGGCCACTAGAGGCTGCAGAAGAGACTCAATCCCATAAACCCACATGTTAAAATGGCCAACTTTACAGCAGAATAAACATGTTTACAGTCTGGTGCAAAAAGTGGTTTTGGTCTATATCGATAATGTTGCCCTTCATGACGACTCAGTTTAAATTATTTTAAGCTTTAAAGTTCTGCATAATTAAGGGCGTGGCCACTTGAGTGACAGGTGGATTGCCACTGATGTCACTACTAGCCATTTGTCTGCTACCGTTAGCATCACGTCACCTCAGCTAATCCGCCTCGCTGCACATGTGCGTTTATCCGGGAGTGACGCGCGGCCAAGATGGCGACCGCCGGCTCCGCCCACTTTGGGCTTCAAGACTCTCTCTTCAGAAACACTACGGCTGACGTCACACACACTACACTCAGTGTTTATACAGTCTATGGTTTGAACAGATCTCCCAGCCTGCTAAAAGCCCAAAACCCCTTTAAAACCAGCAGACTTGACCAGCTAAACCAGCAGACCACTTTATGCTGTCGTTTCAGTGGCACTGTGTCATTTAAATAGGGTTGGGTACCGAAACTCGGTTCCAATAGGGAACCGGTTCCGACGTAAACGGTAGTAACCAGACCGAATAAGAACGACAATTTCGGTGCCTGATTTCGGTGCCTGTAAAACATCTCGCGGCACGAATGATCCAATACATATAAATAAAACATCTCTAGTTAACCAGCAGAGCATTCATTTCGTTCGTTTGTTAAATAAGAGGCGATCTAGCACTGAAATGTGTTTTTTAAATCAAGTGATCAAAGTGCTCTTTGCCTCTGCGATCAGTGGCGCGGATGGCTCGCGCACCCAGCATTGTCTTCACTCGGACGCGCGCTTCAATCGAGACTCTCTATTCGTTCCAGTGAACTCACAAAATATAATTCACAAAAACGTGTCCCTGCTTGATATACAACCACTGATGAGCATAATTGGTTTTGATGAGAACAAAAAAAAAAAGAAAAAAACTGTACGAATGCGGATTACAACTCAGATCCTCTGACACGCTTGACGAAAGTTCAAGTTCAGCAGCTGCCAGTGTCTCTATAGCACGCAGTGTGTTTATCGTGCAATTTATATGCGAAAATTAGATTTTATGTGCATATGATAGGCTACGAGGTTTTCGCGTGCATTTGATGCGCACTTCATTGCGTGTAATACACACGCATCCCACACCTCTAATTCTACCCAAAGCCAAATGTATTATACACACGCACCCCACACCACTACTAAACATATAACCAACCCATGCGTATCCTATGCACGTAAAAACTAATTTTCGCGTATAAATTACACGATAAACACACTGCGTGCTTGAGACGATCTAGTAGTGCGATCGGGTTGCGACATCACAGACGATGATAACAGCAGCCGTTCCTCTTCGGACAAGTCTATTAGGCCTATTTTAATGCCAACTGCAAACCTTGCATATCAAGTAGGCTAGCAAACACAGTTGCCATTAAACAGCGAGTGTGACAACGTGTGCAAAATGTTTTAACAAAGTTCCAACACTTCTTTATACGAGGCTATAGGCTACTGTGTGTGTTAAATATTTCTGCTCAGTGTCAGATATTTCTCTGCTTGAAGTAGTCATAATATGTGAAGACAAAATGTTGATCTTAACTTAAGTATTTTACATCAGTAGCCTATTAAACGGCGCAATTTTTCATTTAATCAGAAAATCTTTAAATAGCCTATTTAAGTTAATATTGTGTCCAGTTTGGCCCTGTAAATAAAAGGGTATTATTTTTTGACAAAGTGTGTGCGGTTTCGTTTTCTTAAGTATCGGAACAAGAACCGTTTAAGCACCGGAACCGTTTAAAAAATACCGAGTAGGTACTGGTATCGGATAAAACCCAACCGATACCCAACCCTACATTTAAAGTTTATAAAGTTTGAGAAAATATTTACTCAGTTTTTCCTCAGCTTTGATGGTTTATTGTGTCTTGAGCTCTAGCCGCATGGTTTCCCTTCGTTCACGTTCCAGTTAGTGAAATTACTAATGCATTAGCTAACATGAACATTTCATTTAAGGCATTTATTAATCTTCATCAATGTTAGTTCATTGTTCCTGAAAGTGCTTTAACTAATGCAACTTTTGATTCTGATAATGTATTGGTAATACTTTACAATGAGGTTCATTAGTTACCATGAACTAAGAATGAACAATACTTCTGCAGCATTTATTAATCTTAGTTCATATTCATTTCAACATTTACTAATACATTGTTAAAATCAAAAGTTGCATTTGTTAACATTAGTTAATGCACTGTGAACTAACATTAACAAACAATGAACAGCTGTATTTTTATTAACATGAACAAAGATTAATAAATACTGTAACAAATGTATTGTTCATTGCTAGTTCATCACATTAATGTTAACTAATGAACCTTATTGTAAAGTGTTACCAATGTCTTGGTAAATATTACATCACTACATATGATCAGAGTTCATCTGTTTTCTGCTGTGCAGTGGAAACACAGAGCTTGTACTTTGAGTGTTTTGTCCCGTGTGCAGGAGAAGGAGATGGAGAAGCAGAAGCTGCTGTATCAGCAGGCCCGACTGCACGACCGCGGCGCCGCAGAGATGGTTCTGCAGACCGTCAGCGCCAGCAAAGGTCAGAACCATACGCAGGCCTCAGACGCTCGGCTGGTGCGTGTGTGCTGAGAGCAGGGGCTGATGGGAGTGTGTTTGTTGTGCAGGAGAGATGGGGCCGATGGTGGCCTCCACGCTCAAGCTGGGAATCGCCATACTCAACGGGGGAAACTCCACAGTTCAGCAGGTCAAGACTTTTAAATCATTTTGTGGCGATTGGTCGGTGTGGGATTTGCCCCGCCCCTCCTCCACTGTGATTGGACGGCTGGGTGGGAAGCGACGGTGATGAGCTCAAAACGTTGACGTTTCTCAACTCTCGACGTCCGGAATACAAACGTCAAGCGCTCAATGTGAAATATTTCATTTAATTTATTTATTTCTATAGCACATTTAATGAAACAGCTGTTGCCCAAAGCTGTTCACAATCGCTAAAAACAAAAATACAGAGTACAGAGAGAGAAATAAATAAAAATACAAATTAAACGCACAAAAACACAGACAAGGTAATGATCAAATAGACGCTCAGCTCCTCGTCACGCTTCCGCTCCCAATGAGTACAACTAAAACGATACGCTGGCCTTTGGAAACAATGCTTTGATGGACACAACCTAATTATAGTTGTGAAGTAATTCATTTATTAAACCGTATGCAACCGCATTTGCATATTCATAGAACCGCACATACTAAATGAGGCAAGGGTGTCGAGTTACATTCAAGATATTTTAAGGCACTAAGACATTTTTTTTTTTAATATGTCATTTTTGTGATCAAAGGTGAGTTTTGAGCCATAGAATGATTGACTACAGGCGGATTTTAAGAACGTTTAGATATTTGTGCTGGAAAACAAGGCAGAAATACTGAGGAAGATCATCATATTTTGCAGTGCATCTGCTACCATGGTTTGTTTCAGCTTAGTTTAGTTTGCATGATATTCCATATATACAATAAAAAAGTGCAGGCAGAGGCAGGATAATACATTCATATTTATGCAACTTGGTATAACCTGAAACTTTAAAGGTGGTTAAAGAATCGCTTGGTTCTTGCAGATCTGGTTTGATGTGTTCGATCTGCTTTGTGTTGTGCAGAAAATGCTGGACTACCTGAAAGACAAGCGAGACGTTGGGTTCTTCCAGGGTCTGGCGGGACTCATGCAGTCATGCAGGTACGACCACGATATAATAATGACTGATTATAGTCAAGTCAGCTTTATTTCTGTAGCGCTTTATACGCCAGACTGTCTCAAAGCAGCTTCACAGTATCAGAGTCAACGATGCAGACTTCCTCAAATAAGAGAAGACAATATCCAGATCAGTTCAGTTCAATAACCATGTCGATGTTGTGAAACTTCTGAGTTGTGAAGTCCGTGCTGGATGTTTGTGCTCCAGTGTTCTGGATCTGAACGCGTTTGAGAGGCAGAATAAAGCGGAAGGTCTCGGGATGGTGACGGAGGAAGGATCAGGTATGATTTACACCTGATTGATGATCAATAACTATGATTATAGCTTGATCTGTGTCATTCTGTCATGGGATATAATGGGTAGTTTTTTCAAGCATGAAATCGTCATGTTCATTCCACCATTTTTCTGTTAATTTAGTTGAGTTATTGATTCCAAAATACAGTAATGCTACTTTTGTGTTAAAGATGTCTGTCAAACTGAATTATTTTATCCTTTTCTTTATGTTTGTGTACGAGTGTATGATGACGATGAATGTTTGATATGGTCTTCAGACGTTTGTAAGCAGAAATGCTCAGACTTGAGAAACGTGTGTGTGAGACACTCGCCCTACCCTAACATGTGCTCATGTCTCCTATATCATGTGACCATTTTAATGAACTGAAAACTATTTTCAAACCTCATTTCATTTGAGTCTCAAAGCATGAATTTTATATTCCCTGAGTTCTTTTTCAGGTTTCTTTATGTTTGCTGTGTTGTAACATGACTTTTAAAGGGATAGTTCACCCAAAAACGAACGCTCTGTGATTTACTCTCCGTCACGCCGCTCCAAACCAGCAAGAGCTTCTTTCCTCAGTGGAACACAAAAAACATCTTCAGGCAGCTCTTTACACACATATATATATATTCAATGTTTTTTTTATATATATCTGCTCACTAAGTCTGTTTTTATTTGATCAAAAATACAGTAAAAACAGCAAAATATTATTCCAATGTAAATCATCTGTTTTCTATGTGCATATACAGTAAAGTGTAATTTATTCCTGTGATCAAAGCTGAATGTTCATCATCATTACTCCAGTCTTCAGTGTCACATGATCCTGCAGAAATCAGGATAATATGATGATCTGATTATTATCTATGCTGAAAACAGTTCATATTTTTGTGGAAACCGTCATATATTGTTTTTTCATGATTTTTTTAAGAACAGTATTTATTTGAGATATAGTCTTTTGTAACATTATAAATGTCTTTACTGACACTTTTGATTAATTAAATGCGTCCTTGAAGAATAAAAGTATTGATTTCTTTTTAAAAAAAAGATTTTTTTTGTAATGACCCCAAACTTTTATAAATATATATGAGAGAGAGCCCAAGAAGGACATAAAACCTGATTAAAATATTCCCTCTGCATGAGAAACACTCAAACTGAAGTCATCACAGTGCATGTTTTCAGCAGAATCAGTCTTTCACTGTAAAAGAGGATCATGAATATTGAGCGATAATATTCCACTGCGTGAAGAAGCTCCTGCGGGTCAGAGCCGAGGCGAGCGACAGGGTCATGTTGCTCTGCACTATTCCTTTAACCTGCACAGGTGTCTCTCTGACTCTTTATTTCTCATTATACCCTCTCTCAGCAGTTCTGCTCTTTACTCACTCAGGTTTGGATTCAATCAGTATAATTTCTGCTAAAGTCAGACACGCTTTCATCACACCTGTACGTTAAGGTGAACACTTGTGGTTATGTGTTCTAGTCCTAACCAGGCTCGGTTTCTGTCTCTGTCTCTCATTGGTCCTTGTGTAACGCTGTGTTCTGATTGGCTGTGATCAGTGCGGACAGACAAGCCGGCTGTCGTGACTGGTTAGACGTGGGTTAGTGTTAAATCGCATCGTGTGATTGCCCAGAATGGCGCTGATTGAATCCAATGTCAACGACGACTGACCTTGTGACCTGTATGACCTCTCACTTTTTTCTTTTCTTTTTTTTCTTCTTCTTTTTTTTGGGTTAACGTACCTTCGTCTTCCCTTTTCTCAGTCATCACTCATGAGCGTGGTAATTATGCCTTCTGCCGTTTCGCTGTGGTTTGGGTGTGTGTGACCCTGAGCCCAACACCTTCCCTCTGCCCTGCGTTACCTGTCACAAGCCCCGCCCCCCGCCGCAGCGCTAGCCAATCACGCGCTGGCTTCACTCGCAGGTTTCTGTTTGTTTTGTTCGAGACAGCGACACTCGTTTTGACCGATAACGGAAAACGGCATCGTTGACATGTAAAGCTAGCTCATATATAAGGGTGTTTCTTCAACTATGAGCACATTTGAGAAGTCCAGCGGTGGACAGACGGGATCGCAGGAGGATCCTGTCCTCAGGAACATCACATCTCAAAATCATCATTCATTCTCATATTTTTAGAATGAAAAGACTGACATTTCTGTCTTAGGCTAACTTAGCTAGTAGCTAGCTTAAATAGCTTAAATAAAAAACTACATAGTTTTGACACTATTCACTTTTTTGTTGTTGACAGAATTAAAGCTTGATTGGAAATGAAGACATTTTCGATCTAATCTTAGATTGTGATTATAGAGAAATATTTTGATCATTTTAGAGGAATATTCTTTTATTATTTTAGAGGAATATTTAATTTCTTTTGGAGTAATGTTTTTTTATTTTTTTGATGTTATATTTGTATTATATTCAGAGGGATATTTAAAAAAAATTATAGCATTTTTATTTTAGAGTAATTTTATTTAAATACTTTTCCTTATTTTATAGAATTTTGTTTTATTATTTTAAAGGACTATTTTTTATTATTTAAGAGGAATAATTCTTATAATTTTAGAGTAATATTTTTTTTGTTTTAGAGTAATGTTTTTTAATTTTTTTGATGTTATATTTGTATTATATTAAGAGGGATATTAAAAAAAATTATAGCATTTTTATTTTAGAGTAATTTTATTTAAATACTTTTCCTTATTTTATAGAATTTTGTTTTATTATTTAAGAGGAATAATTCTTATAATTTGAGAGTAATATTTGTTTTGTTTTAGAGTAATCTTTTTATGATATTTTCTATATATTTTAAAGTCTGTGTCAGGGATAAGGGTTCAACAATAAAATCTCTACACGGCATCTGTAAAGTAGTAAAAGTAAAGGATGTCTGTGACCTCAGTGGCAGTAGCTGCAGAAACACCCGTAGATCGTCTCAGCCTATCAGAAGCAGCCGTGCGTCTCTGTGGGCGGAGCTGTAGTCTGTAAGCTCCTCCCCCTCCTGCTCTCAGTGGCGCAGCGGCTGGGTGTTTGGTTAGGAGTGTGTGTGTGTGTGTGTGTGTGTGTCTGTGGTGTGCTGTGGTCTGAGAGGATGATGATGATGATGATGATGGTTCCTCTTCCTCACTGATGTTCAGTCGGTGTCGTGTGTGTCCTTCCTGCTGTCCCCTCTGTCCTTTTCTGTTTCTGGTCAGGCTGTTTCTGTTATTTTCAGAGTGATTGTTTTTATGTTTTCTGGAGATCAGTGTCGTGTTTTCTATCGTATCATCCATCTGCATTTCTGTTGACTGGTTTCGTCATCCGCTCAGTTTGACGTTTTAATGCTGGTGGGAATGATGGACCAGAGGAAGTCTAACCAAACCACAGATAACTGTGATATTTCATATTGTGTATTTACATGTATTCTTATCATAATGTGTAGTAAATGCATAGCAGTTGTGTCATTTTGTATCTGCATGCTGCATTCAGAGTTATCTGTAATAATCTCAGCGTGGAGTTTCTGGTTGCTCCTCACACTGACGCTCAGCTGAAAGTGCGCTTGTCCTCCGATCTGACGATCTGAAACACGTAGAAACGCTTTGTTTCATCTCACATATTTGCTCTGTTACAAACGCTGAAACTGAGTGTTCTGCACAGACAGCATGACTAACATTTTTCATAATGTTTCAGTGATGAATGAATTATAATTATATTAATAATAAACATTTCCTACGGCTTTCTGAGGTTGCATTATCTGTGATCGACACATGCATTTTTATTTTAGAGTAATATTTTTATTATTTTGCAATATTTTTCAAGATGCAATGCTAAAACAAACACAATAATGCCTCTTCCTTTCATCTGATCATGCTGTCTATGTAGGGAGCTCACTAGGTAGGAAACAACTGAAGGAAAGTTGGAGCACTTTCAGGTCGGCCTGTGAGAACAACACTTCTGTGTGTTCCCGGAGGTTATCCTATAGTTGTGACACTGGTGTTTGGAGCACAGCTGCTCCTCCTGAATACTGTGAGGTGTCCATCATGTTCCTCTCGGTCTGCAGACGTCTCAGGGATCAGGTGCCGCCGTCAGATCTAGTGTTTTATATTGAGGGATCCCAGCTCTGCCAGCATAATATTCCAGAAGATAAACATAATATATTGTTATTGCGTTCATGTCATCTCTAGCCCTCTGAGATGACGTCAGTAATAAACAGGGAATTCACTGATGCAGATATGAGGCAGGGTGGGGTTCTGCTGTAAACGCCCTGATGCGACTCTAGGGATCTGACCTGTGACCTCTGACCCCAGACGTCTGAGGACCCGAGCTCATTCGCAGTCAGTGTGTCCACACGGCTCTAACGTGTGACTCTGCTGCGCGCAGGTGAAAAGGTCATGCAAGATGACGAGTTCACCTGTGACCTCTTCCGCTTCCTCCAGCTGCTGTGTGAGGGACACAACTCAGGTGCGTGTGTGTGTGTGTGTGTGTGTGTGTGCGCTGTGTGTGTGCTCACATATGAGCATCCTCATGCATCCACCAGTTTAAAAGGCAATGATATACTTTCATTTATAAAGACCAAATTAATACTGTGAAAAGTTAATATTATAAACATGTGTATAATATTATTTGGAAAATATAAATTTTCTATTATGTAATGTCTGCACCATTCTGTTATACCGTTAAGATGTATTTTTTTTTTTTATAAATAAAATTGTATGTCAAATGTATTCATTTATTTAAAATTAAGTTATACTTACTATATTTGTTTATTATTTATTTACATCAATGTTTCACAAAATAATTGAAGTCACATTTATTTATTTTAATCACTTGTTTAAAATATTTAAACTTGTTTATTTGTTTTTAGATAATGGTTATTGACAATAATTGTGTGTCCAAACACCAGATTTTCAGAACTACCTGCGAACGCAGACGGGTAACAACACGACGGTGAACATCATCATATCTACGGTGGATTACCTGCTCAGAGTCCAGGTAACACACACCTGACACCTGAGAACACACACCTGACACATGAGAACACACACCTGACACACGAGAACACACACCTGACACCAGGTAACACACACCTGACACCTGAGAACACACACCTGACACACGAAAACACACACCTGACACCTGAGAACACACACCTGACACCTGAGAACACACACCTGACACCTGAGAACACACACCTGACACCTGAGAACACACACCTGACACACGAGAACACACACCTGACACCAGGTAACACACACCTGACACCTGAGAACACACACCTGACACACGAAAACACACACCTGACACCTGAGAACACACACCTGACACACGAAAACACACACCTGACACCTGAGAACACACACCTGACACCTGATAACACACACCTGACACCAGGTAACACACACCTGACACCTGAGAACACACACCTGACACCTGAAAACACACACCTGACACCTGAGAACACACACCTGACACCTGAGAACACACACCTGACACCTGAGAACACACACCTGACACCTGAGAACACACACCTGACACCAGAGAACACACACCTGACACCTGAGAACACACACCTGACACGCGTGTGCTCTGCGTCCTCAGGAGTCCATCAGTGATTTCTACTGGTTCTATTCTGGGAAAGACGTCATCGATGAACAAGGCCAACGGAATTTCTCCAAAGCAATCAATGTAGCCAAACAAGTCTTCAACACTCTCACCGAGTACATTCAGGTACGGTGCTCTCTTGCCTCCACGATGTGGACGGAGTCATGGGTCAGCTGAGTAATACCCGGTGTGTGTTTAGGGCCCTTGCACTGGGAACCAGCAGAGTCTCGCTCACAGCCGCCTGTGGGACGCGGTTGTTGGTTTCCTGCACGTTTTTGCACATATGCAGATGAAGCTGTCTCAGGTACACATCTACAGTGATGCTCAATAAACCTTCTTGAATCTTAAATCCTCCAGTTTACTGACTGTGATATGATTTATGCTGCAGGATTCAAGCCAAATCGAGCTGTTGAAGGAGCTCATGGATCTGCAGAAGGATATGGTCGTGATGCTCTTGTCCATGTTGGAGGGTCAGTGCACATTGTTTGATTGAATGATTAGTTAGTAATGTTCACGTCCAGGGGTGCGTTTCCCACAAGCAACATCAGACAACTATAGTTTTCATTGTTATCAGCAGTTTGACGAGTCTGTGTTTCCCGAAACCATCATTCTAATGAACATTCTCAAACAGCATCGCAGAGTTGTGTGTGTGAGAGACAGCATCGCAGAGTTGTGTGTGTGTGTGTGTGTGTGAGCGACAGCATCGCAGAGTTGTGTGTGTGTGAGCGACAGCATCGCAGAGTTGTGTGTGTGAGCGACAGCATTGCAGAGTTGTGTGTGTGAGCGACAGCATCGCAGAGTTGTGTGTGTGTGTGTGTGTGTGTGTGTGAGCGACAGCATCGCAGAGTTGTGTGTGTGAGCGACAGCATCGCAGAGTTGTGTGTGTGAGCGACAGCATCGCAGAGGTGTGTGTGTGTGTGTGTGTGTGTGTGTGTGAGCGACAGCATCGCAGAGTTGTGTGTGTGAGAGACAGCATCGCAGAGTTGTGTGTGTGAGAGACAGCATCGCAGAGTTGTGTGTGTGTGTGTGTGAGCGACAGCATCGCAGAGTTGTGTGTGTGTGTGTGTGTGTGTGTGAGCGACAGCATCGCAGAGTTGTGTGTGTGAGCGACAGCATCGCAGAGTTGTGTGTGTGAGAGACAGCATCGCAGAGTTGTGTGTGTGAGAGACAGCATCGCAGAGTTGTGTGTGTGTGTGTGTGAGCGACAGCATCGCAGAGTTGTGTGTGTGTGTGTGTGTGTGTGTGTGTGTGTGAGCGACAGCATCGCAGAGTTGTGTGTGTGAGAGACAGCATCGCAGAGTTGATCGGCTGAGCAGTGTGTTGTGATTGGTCGAGCGGTTCGAGTGTGTTTGGGAAATGCTCCGCCCCTTACCATAACCACCAGTTTAACACACTACTAACTCAACCAGGTCCGAAATATTGTGGTGTGTTTGTTCTATCGTACTATGATAGTTAAGCAGCGAGTTATGCCGTTGTACGGGAAACACACCCCAGGAAGATAAATGACCCTAATCATCTTCCCTTCATTTTAGGTAATGTTGTGAATGGCACCATTGGAAAGCAGATGGTGGACATGTTGGTGGAGTCCTCAAACAACGTGGAGATGATTCTGAAGTTCTTTGACATGTTCCTCAAACTGAAAGATCTGACGTCGTCGGATGCCTTCAAAGAGTACGACCCCGATGGCAAAGGCGTCATCTCCAAGAGGGATTTCCACAAGGCCATGGAGAGCCATAAACATTACACCCAATCCGAGACAGAGTTCCTGCTGTCCTGTGCGGAAACGGATGAAAACGAGCTCTTGGACTATGAAGAGTTTGTGGAACGCTTCCACGAGCCGGCGAAGGACATCGGCTTCAACGTTGCCGTTCTCTTAACCAATCTCTCAGAGCACATGCCTCACGATTCCCGCCTCCAGACCTTCCTAGAGTTGGCGGAGAGCGTGCTGAACTACTTCCAGCCGTACCTGGGCCGAATCGAGATCATGGGCAGCGCCAAGCGCATCGAACGCGTGTACTTCGAGATTAGCGAGTCCAGTCGCACCCAGTGGGAGAAGCCACAGGTCAAGGAATCCAAACGCCAGTTCATCTTCGACGTGGTGAACGAAGGTGGGGAGAAGGAGAAAATGGAGCTCTTCGTGAATTTCTGCGAAGACACGATCTTCGAGATGCAGTTAGCGGCGCAGATGTCCGACGCCGCCGAGCGCTTGGCTAGCAAAGAGGACAGCGAGAGAGAGAAACCCGAGGAGGAGAGTCCCGAGATGGGCTTCTTCTCCGTCACCACCGTGCGCACGGCTCTCTTCGCTCTACGGTACAACGTGATGCTCCTAATGAAGGTGCTGTCCATGAAAAGCCTCAAGAAGCAGGTGAAGAAAGCCAAGAAGATGACGGTGAAGGACATGGTGACCACGCTAGTGTCCTTCTACTGGAGCGTCCTGCTGGGTCTGCTGCACTTCGCCTTCAGCGTCGCTCGAGGATTCTTCAGGATCACGTATAACAGCTTCCTCGGAGGGAGTCTGGTGGAGAACGCCAAGACCATGAAGGTTTCGGAGCTCCTGGCCAACATGCCCGACCCGACCCAAGACGACGTGCGGGGAGAGATGGAGGAGGGCGAGAAGAAGCACGTCGATAAAACCTCCCCTGAGGAAGACCTGGCCGATCTGACCGTGGCCACCGGCGACAGCGACGTCCTGTCCGATATATTCGGCCTTGATCTGAAGAGAGAGGGAGGGCAGTATAAACTCATGCCTCACAATCCAAACGCCAGCATCACGGATTTGCTCCATACGCCCGTCCCGCAGCCGCACACGCCCTCGCCTGAGCTCCGCAGACGACTCCAGGTGACGCTTTCAATGCTGTTAGGGCATAAATGGGTCGCTGGGATTTTCCCAAGTAAGACATGTTCCTGGATCAACATATTTTATTAACCTCCATTTTGTAACAGATGCGCGTGTTTATTTTAGCTTTGCGTCAGTGAAACACCACACTACAGCCTGTAAAACATTGAAGTAAATATTGGTAACCTAAATAATAGAAGAAAGTTACATATTATTTAAAAACATTCATTTTATATTTCCCGACAAATATGCGTCATATAGCTACCGCTATATAGCTACGCTTTGAGAGGGATGTGGACAGTCATTCTCTTTTCTAATATCTTCATATTTTCTCCTGATGTTTCAAGCCACTGACCCTTGTTGTAAAAGCTTGAGTGAATTTTATCTCCGCAGTGTCGAGACATTTAGGCGATGTTTGATTTTGTGTTGCCAGAGCAAAACTAAAATCCCAAGCGTGTGTGAAATGCGCTATACAAATAAACTTAACGTGTCTTACCATAATAACAAGCACAAACTGTCTTAAATAGAATTTGATGTGCAAGAAAAAAGGTATGAGGCCTATTATATGAAAATGTGCGAGACGTGAGTGAAGATTTGGAAAAAGAAACAAGATATTCCATGTCCATGGAAATATTGTTAAATTTAAAATAGTCGGGTGACCAGATCGCAAATCATAATACAAAGCTTAAATGTATGTGCTCACGTGACTTATCTCTCATTCGGCACGAATCCACATGTTTCCATGACTGGAATGTAACATTTAATTGCTTACCTTTTATTTCTTTTGTAAACAAACTTTGTGCTTCACTCGTGTCATAATATTCATGTACAAAATAATGCGTTTTGCGGTTGTCAGGTTTACCGGCACTGTCCTAGTCCTCACCCAATCCCAACCTCTAAACCTAACCCTGACCAGAACCCTGGTTTTAAACTTGGCATACACTATAAACATATCCCTCAAATCTGATTGGTTGATTGAAATGTTGATCCACAAAGATGTTGATCCAGGAACATGTTGTACTCTGAAATCACAATCACGTTTGTCGCAGATCCGTGTCAGTAATGGCATGAATCTGTTGGGTTATTAACTCGTTCGCTGTGTGTTCTGTCAGTCGAAGGGCTCTTCATCCTCAACTGACAACAATGAAGTTGTGGAAGAGACCAAATCAGTGCCTGAGAAAGCCGAGTAAGTCTTGCTGACATGGAAATGTGTTTGTTGAGGCCGATAGTGTGTGTCGTCATCATTATATTTGCTCTGATTCGTCCCCTTTCTAAGAAGGGAAACTGTTGAGAAAGCACAAAAGAAGAAGGAGGAGGCGGTGAAGCGTAAGGTGCGGCTGCACTACTCCCGCGCAGACGAGCCGGACCTGCAGGAGTCCGCCTTCTGGAAGAAGATCATCGCTTACCAACGCAAGCTGCTGGTCAGAGCCCTGAGATCTCCTGCTCGTGTCCCATAATGCCATGCGTGTGCCTTTACACTGTATCTCTGTCTCTTCTCCTGCAGAACTATTTTGCACGAAATTTCTACAACATGAGAATGTTGGCTTTGTTTGTGGCCTTTGCAATCAACTTCATTCTGCTGTTTTACAAGGTACTTCACACTACTTTCGACATTCATCATCACAAATTATTTCCAGTGTTTTCTTCACTGTAATGTTCGTGTATCTGTGCCCAGTTGCTAAAGCACCTTAAGTGTGATCTTCCCTTTAAGAACACCCTTAGCTTTCCCTGAAACTTAAAGGATTAGTTCACTTTAAAAAAAACTTTTGCTCATAATTTACTCCCCCCATGTCATCCAAGATGTCCATGTCTTTCTTTCTTCAGTCAAAAAGAAATTAAGTTTTTGATGAAAACACTCCAGGATTTTTCTCCATATAATGGACTTCAACAGGACCCAAACGGTTCAAGGTCCAAATGACAGTTTCAGTGCAGCTTCAAAGGGCTTTAAACGACACCAGACGATGAATAAGGGTCTTATCTAGACAAACCATCCGCATTTCACTAATAAATAAAACAGTTGAAGTTTTATAAGCACAAATGCTGGCCTTGCTCTGTTCTGTGATGATCGTTCGTGACTCACGTAATACACAGTTACGTTGAAAAGGTCACGCGTCGGCGGAAGTACCGAGTCAGTGTTTACGAATGTGAGGAAGGAGGACCATATACACATATTCAAATGTCTTTGTGTCAGTTTATCGTTTAAATGCCCATTTCGTGTGCGTATCCTGGGTGTTTTAATATTAAAAAGGCTAAAAGAACATTTTCGTCAGGACAGAAGCGTGACCTTTTCAACGTAATTGTGTATTACGTGAGTCACGAACGCGCATCACAGAACAGAGCAAGGCCAGCATTTGTGCTTATAAAACTTAAACTGTTTTATTTATTTGTGAAATGCCGATGGTTTGTCTAGATAAGACCCTTATTCATCGTCTGGTGTTGTTTAAAGCCCTTTGAAGCTGCACTGAAACTGTCATTTGGACCTAGAACCGTTTGGGTCCTGTTGAAGTCCATTATATGGAGAAAAATCCTGGAGTGTTTTCATCAAAAACCTTCATTTCTTTTCGACTGAAGAAAGAAAGACATGGACATCTTGGATGACATGGGGGGAGTCAATTATCAGCAAAAGTTTTTTTAAAAGTGAACTAATCCTTTAAGTGTTACTTGAGGGTTTCTTTAGGGGAAACGTCGTACACCCTAAGAATTTCCCTTAAGTATCTATTTTCCCTTTAAGTAATCTCTTAAAAAACGATAAGTGTTGCATAAAGCCCCTTAACCGTCATTTTCCGAAGTATATATAAGGTTTGCAAAACTTAATTTTAAGTGTTATACGGAGTGAGCAGGTTTGATCCAAGTCTTCTAACGAGATGCGATCGGCTGCTTTATATGATAAACAAATTTTACTTTTGCCGTTTTTTCACATATAAACTAGGGGTGGCACGGTACATGAAAAAACACCCGAACCGTTCGGTTCGCTTGTCTCGGTTCGGTGCGTGTGTGCGTTGCACGGTTCGTTCGTCGCATGCGCAATGTAACCTCGTGCCCGTGACCTCAGACAGTGCGTTTACTTTTCGCGCGAAATAAGAGATGTGTGGACATACATATGAGGCTTGTTCGACTTGAACCGGCGCTGCACAGACCGGTCGATGAATAACATCAAAGTACCGCGAGAGCAACGGCTCCGTATGCTTTTCAATCTCTCTCGCAGTACTTCGATGTCATAAACTGATCGGGCTGTGCGGCGCTGCAGGTCTCGTCACGTATAGAAACGGCAAGTGGGAGAGATAAGGAAGGCTATAGAGTTGGAGGATGCACCAGCGTCGTATAAGTCGGTGTGTGGGAACATTTTGGATTTCATCTTACCTATGATATTTAAATATATACAGTGACACTAAGTTTAGATATGAACTCCAGTCACATGTTTCCAAACTGCACTTTAATTTCACGTGAAAAAAATGTATCCTCACTCTCAGGGAATAGAAGCATTGTTGATATAGCCTACTGTTTTTGAGTTGAGGTTGAACTTGTTTCACTTTATGATTATGGCCTTTGCTATATTGTTATAGCCTCATTATCTATAGGCAATTATTTGTAACGTATTTTGACTTATTTAAAAGATAGTGCTTTAAGAGTTCCTCTCTTTTTCTTTTAAAAGATAAACATTTTGTAACAGCTAACGTTACACTGAAGTTGACAGTTTGATAAATGCAAGTTAATTCATTCTTTGTGTGTCAAATAAACAAAAGCATTTCATCAACGTCTTCTCTTTTGCTGTATAAAAATGTCACCGGCTTTCGTCAGAGATGGTCTCTCAATAATGTGCTTAAAGTCAAGTCAAATTCAGTTTGTGCATGATTACATGATATAAATTTTTTTTTTTAAATACTGTATCCTGAATTGTGGATAATTAAGCTATAGCCCATATCGTATGCTGAAGTACATTTCTGGAGTGTTAAAGATTAAAAGAAAAAATAACAACAAGAACCGTACAGAACCGAAAACCGTGACCCTAAAACCGTGAAACGAACCGAACCGTGGGTTTAGTGAACCGTGCCACCCCTAATATAAACACATAAAGCACTTCTTATATGTTAACAGAAGTTCAAGCGTGTGTGTCACGTGCAAGAACAAACCTCAAGCATTTAGAAAAACAGCCTAAATCATATGGATTACTTTTATGTCTTTCAATAAATGGACAGAAATGATGAGCTAATATTACAAATATCTTTATTTGTTTTTAAATATGAATGAAAGTCTTATGGGTTTAGACTGACATGAGGGTGAGTATGATGACAGGATTTTCAATTTTGAGTAAACTATCAATTTGAGTTTCTGTCTCATCTGGTCCTTTCATATTTGGTTTTCCTTATCCATGTTATGTTGTTTTCTGGGAAACTTATTATCAACAAATAACGTGTCCAATCGCAAATCCTGGGTTGCAAAACACTTAATGCCTGGTTGATCCGTTTGACGTAGGGTGTCGTGGGGATTCGTAAACGACAACAGGCGTCGGGACGCAAGATTCGATCGTATCATCTCGTATAGTGTGTCATAGTGGCTAAAAGTAAAAATATATAAGACAACAATATTTTACCTCAAGGTCTCTTTGGAGGATTGACAGCCCATACTGTACTCTTCGAGCAATCCAGGAACGTGTCCATTGTCGGGGTTTCTTTCTTTTTGTACGTTTTTCTGAACACAGGACAGCCAATACAACACTCACTGCTTCATCCGTTGTTTGTTTACGTTCGTCTCCAAAAGTCATCGCTACTGGTTTCGCCTTCTCGATGACATCACGCGCGTCGTTAAAGACGGCACGCGATAACTGGTCAGGAAGCAACGTGTAGTCTGACATGTTTCTTGTCCACGACACGACAAGATTTTAGGAGTCAAAATCGCGTAATCTGACACAGTGACTATCGTAACAGACAAAAAAATTGTGTAATCTGAACCAGGCATAACAGTTTCCCTTACCTAAGAGAACCGTTTAAGGGATTAAATGCAACACTCTCGAGTCATTGCCTTAGCTGAGGAGAAATCACGCCTGAAGTCTCATACTTAAGGGAAAAGCTTAAGGTGCTTTATGGCAGCGGGCCCTGAGCTTTAGTTTGGCCCCTGGTGAAGGTGTCCACGTCGTCGGCCCTGAGCGAGGGGAAGGAGGTGTTGTTCGGCGGGTCCTCGGACACCAGCGTGCGCTGGAACCCCCTGGACGGCTCCGGCTCTCGGCCCGTCGCTGTGCACTTCGTGCTGGAGGAGAGCAGCGGATACATGGAGCCCACCCTGCGCATCTTAGCCGTCCTGCACACCGTCATCTCCTTCTTCTGCATCATCGGCTACTACTGCTTAAAGGTGCGGTGTGTGGTTTGTAGCGGCATCTAGTGGTGAGGTTGTGAATTGCACCCAACAGAAGTTACGGTGGCTGACAGGAAGTGATGTCGTCGTCTGAGACAGCAGAATAGCAGTTAAACAATGAGGTTTCTTTACTAAGATAAATTAAGAAATTAGGTTTACTTAATTATTCAGTAAAACAATATGTTATTGCGAATATTATTGTGACTTGTTCATCATTGTGTCAGTGTTTTATTCGCTGACTTTAGCAGCTTCTTTACACAAAGAACAACACAGTGACAAAACATGTTTGACCGTTCAGGGCCACCGTAGAAACATGTGGATGTAAGGAGACCCACGGTGTGTGTAGAGAGAAATGGCTCATTCTAATGTAATAAAACCATAACGGTACGTTATGTAAGGTTTTTATAGACCTTATGTAGCCCCGCCCCTTTTCAGCGCTGCGCTCGTTGTCTTTTGACTTCCGGTCTGTATTTTCACAACGATCTTGCATAGATGAATGAACGGCTCGTTTAAAAAAGTTCCCGGTCGACATTTGTTAAGACATCTGCTTTACAATGCTTATGATAAACATTACAATGCTCATGATAACTTTCGTTAACTTTACAATAAGTAAATCCACTTCAAAAGCTAATTACTCCTGGACAGCGATGCCATAGGGATATACAGAGCGACCGCAGAAACGGAAGTTCAAAGACAATTTTCTAAAGATGGCGGCGCCCTCGTTTCTCTCGTGCATAAGGTCTATACACCACTGAAAACATAGTTGTGTATATGATATTGCATTTCCGTCAACAGATCCTCCTAATTATTACACAGTGCACCTTTAAAGGCACGAGACAGCAGATCAGTGCTTCTCCACCGCTTCAGGTTTTACACTAGAGAACCAGAATGATTTACTCCAGGAATGTAAACTAAAACATATCAAACCTAAATGCTGAAGTTTATTTATTCATTAATGGTTTCTTATTGATAGTTTCATACTCACAGCAGCCAATAATTCACCTAAAAACAGGAATGCACGATATATCGGCCACCGTATGTGTAACGGATATCAGCTGGAGTGCCCTTGGGAGCCACCAGAGGGCACTCCACATCAGACTATCATTATTCACTCACAACTACATTTCCCATAATTCACTGCCCGGACTCATCATCCCTGATTATCACACTCACCTTTGTCTCATTATATAAAGCCGATTAATAATGTATTAATTCCTTGATCTGAGTCACTTGAGATGCGCACTGTTTCCACTGTTTGAATTGCTTGAAATATGATTTGCAATCACTTCAAAAAAGTGCAACATTTGCAGGTCATATCGGCTGCATAAATTATAATAAGAACATTATAATTGTGTGTTTGGAACATGGCTTTTAAGGATGAGACTTGTTTTTGTAATCAGGCTGTCAAAATGTATAGAAATAGATTAGATTTATCAGCCAATATATCGGCTTTCAAATATAAAGAATTATCGGTTATCTGTATTGGCCAAAATTTTCATATCGGTCCATCCCTACCTAAAACCCATTGTGTTTGCACCAGAATATTGTAGATTTTGACAGATAACATGACAAACACAAACACTGGCCTGAAAAGTCTTTTAAACTCTGATATTATTCTCCCAAGGCAGATTTGAGGTGAACTGGACCTGGTTTCATTAATTCTAATGAAATCCAGTTACTGAAACAATAAACCTGCCAGATTTACATAACCGATAAAATGCCCAGCAGTATCAGTCTAATAGGGTTTTAATATATGCTCCAATTATTATTTCTGAAATGCTTTCAATAGAAAACAGAGCTGTGGTGATTCATATGGCTCATATTGTGTTTCTCCTCGAGGTTCCTCTGGTGATTTTCAAGCGAGAGAAGGAGGTGGCCAGAAAGCTGGAGTTTGACGGTCTCTACATCACTGAACAGCCTTCAGAAGATGATATTAAAGGCCAGTGGGACCGGCTGGTCATCAACACACAGTGAGTGACAGACAGGCTCATATTCTCAACACAACTGCTTTCAGTCAGGAACATAGCGGTAATGAGGGGAATGAAGTAACAAGTCCTAATGATGGAGGGGGGCCATTATGACAAGGGAAATATCCTTGCATCACTTTTCAGAACAACAAAACATGACATGTTAGTCAGTTAGTTAGTTAAAGAGTTATTTAGTTAGTTAAAGAGTTCGTTAGTTAGTTAGTTAGTTAAATAGTTAGTCAGTTAGTTAGTTAGTTAAATAGTTAGTTAGTCAGTCAGTCAGTTAGTTAGTTAGTTAAATAGTTAGTTAGTCAGTCAGTTAGTTAGTCAGTTAATTAGTTATTTGGTTAGTTAGTTAGTTAGTTAGTTAGTTAGTCAGTCAGTTAATTAGTTATTTGGTTAGTTTGTCAGTTAGTTCGTTATTTAGTTATTTGGTTAGTTAGTTAGTTAGTTAATTAGTTATTTGGTTGGTTAGTTAGTTAGTTATTTAGTTAGTTTGTCAGTTAGTTAGTTAGTCAGTCAGTTAGTTAGTCAGTTGGTCAGTCAGTTAATTCGTGATTTGGTTAGTTAGTTAGTTATTTAGTTATTTGGTTGGTTAGTTAGTTAGCCAGTTAGTCAGTCAGTTAATTAGTTATTTGGTTAGGTTGTCAGTTAGTTCGTTATTTAGTTAGTTACTTAGTTAGTTAGTTAAATAGTTAGTTAGTTAGTCAGTTAGTTAGTTAGTTAGTTAATTGGTTGGTTGGTTGGTTGGTTGGTTGGTTGGTTGGTTGGTTAGTTAGTTAGTCAGTTAATTAGTTTGTTTGTTATTTAGTTAGTTAGTTAGTCAGTTAATTAGTCAGTTAGTTAGTTAGTTAGTTAGTCAGTCAGTTAATTAGTTAGTTAGCCAGTTAGTCAGTCAGTTAATTAGTTATTTGGTTAGTTTGTCAGTTAGTTTGTTATTTAGTTATTTGGTTAGTTAGTTAGTTAGTTAGTTAAATAGTTAGTCAGTCAGTTAGTTAGTTAGTTAATTGGTTGGTTGGTTGGTTGGTTGGTTAGTTAGTTAGTCAATTAATTAGTTTGTTTGTTATTTAGTTAGTTAGTCAGTTAATTAATTAGTTAGTTAGTCAGTCAGTTAGTTAGTTAAATAGTTAGTCAGTTAGTTAGTTAATTGGTTGGTCAGTTAGTCCGTCAGTTAATTAGTTAATTGGTTAGTTAGTTTGTCAGTTAGTTCGTTATTTAGTTATTTGGTTGGTTGGTTAGTTAGTTTGTTTGTTAAATAGTTAGTCAGTTAGTTAATTGGTTGGTTGGTTGGTTGGTTGGTTAGTCAGTCAGTTAGTCAGTTAATTAGTTAGTCAGTTAATTAGTTTGTTTGTTTGTTAGTTAGTTAGTCAGTTAATTAGTTAGTTAGGTAGTCAGTTAATTAGTTAGTTAGTCAGTCAGTTAGTTAATTGGTTGGTTGGTTGGTTAGTTAGTTAGTCAGTGAGCTAGTTAGTCAGGTAGTCAATTAGTTAGTTAGTTAGTCAGGTAGTCAATTAGTTAGTCATTTAGTTATTCAGTTAGTTAATTAGTCAGGTAGTCAGTTAATTAGTTAGTTAGTCAGTTAGTTATTCAGTTAGTCGGTTAGTTAGTTATTCAGTTAGTTAGTTAGACTCACTGCTTTTGTGTCATGAGGATCTTTGTGGTTTATGAATCTAATGATGATTTCATCTCTGTCTCTCAGGTCCTTCCCAAACAATTACTGGGATAAATTTGTGAAGCG
>JAULUF010000054.1:550000-557500 GCA_031834385.1 Semotilus atromaculatus
TTAGCAGTCAGCTAGAACAACAGACTAATTAACTACCAACACAAACACAGAGAGAGAGAGAGAGAGGGAGAGAGGCTGATGTCACTTCCTTCAGATTCACAGGAGTGTGTGTGTGTCCTAAAGTTTACAGATGAGACGTTTGGATCTGATGAGCTCGTGTTAAACCATCATTCACTCGCCATGAAATACAGCACACTAGCCATATTTATGATGCTTCTATGATATTTATGATGACATATGATTTTTTTTTTGTAATTTGCTTGTTGTGTTTAGAAATGATTCCACTATATGCAACAATCCCCCATTGATGATGATGAACATGCAATAAAAGCTCTATAATTCAACATTTGAATTAGAACGATCTATATTGTATAAAGTGCTGTAGAAATGAATGAATAACTTTCTCTCGTGTGTGTGTGTGTGTGTGTGTGTGTATGTGTGTGTGTGCGTGTGCGTGCAGTGCTACATGTTCCACATGTATGTCGGTGTTCGAGCCGGCGGAGGAATCGGGGATCAGATCGAAGACCCGGCCGGAGACGAGTACGAGATCTATCGCATCATCTTCGACATCACCTTCTTCTTCTTCGTCATCGTCATCCTCCTGGCCATCATTCAGGGTGTGTGTGTGTGTGTGCGTGCGTGCGTGCGTGTGTGTGTGTTTCAGTATAACATGGTCTCGTGTGTGTGTGTTTCAGTATTACATGGTCTCGTGTGTGTGTGTGTGTGTGTGTGTGTGTTTCAGTATAACATGGACTCGTGTGTGTGTGTGTGTGTGTGTGTGTGTGTGTGTGTTTCAGTATAACATGGTCTCGTGTGTGTGTGTGTTTCAGTATTACATGGTCTTGTGTGTGTGTGTGTGTGTGTGTGTGTGTGTGTGTTTCAGTATAACATGGACTCGTGTGTGTGTGTGTGTTTCAGTATTATATGGTCTCGTGTGTGTGTGTGTTTCAGTATAACATGGACTCGTGTGTGTGTGTGTGTGTGTTTCAGTATAACATGGTCCCGTGTGTGTGTGTTTCAGTATTATATGGTCTCGTGTGTGTGTGTGTTTCAGTATAACATGGACTCGTGTGTGTGTGTGTGTGTGTGTGTTTCAGAATAACATGGTCTCGTGTGTGTGTGTTTCAGTATTACATGGTCTCGTGTGTGTGTGTGTGTGTGTGTGTTTCAGTATTATATGGTCTCGTGTGTGTGTGTGTTTCAGTATAACATGGACTCGTGTGTGAGTGTGTGTTTCAGTATAACATGGTCTCGTGTGTGTGTGTGTGTGTGTGTGTTTCAGTATTATATGGTCTCGTGTGTGTGTGTGTTTCAGTATAACATGGACTCGTGTGTGTGTGTGTGTTTCAGTATAACATGGTCTCGTGTGTGTGTGTGTGTTTCAGTATTATATGGTCTCGTGTGTGTGTGTGTGTTTCAGTATAACATGGACTCGTGTGTGAGTGTGTGTTTCAGTATTACATGGTCTCGTGTGTGTGTGTGTGTGTGTGTGTTTCAGTATTATATGGTCTCGTGTGTGTGTGTGTTTCAGTATAACATGGACTCGTGTGTGTGTGTGTGTTTCAGTATAACATGGTCTCGTGTGTGTGTGTTTCAGTATTACATGGTCTCGTGTGTGTGTGTGTGTGTGTGTGTTTCAGTATTACATGGTCTCGTGTGTGTGTGTGTGTGTGTTTCAGTATTACATGGTCTCGTGTGTGTGTGTGTGTGTGTGTGTGTGTGTTTCAGTATAACATGGACTCGTGTGTGTGTGTGTTTCTGTATAACATGGTCTCGTGTGTGTGTGTTTCAGTATAACATGGACTCGTGTGTGTGTGTGTTTCTGTATAACATGGTCTCGTGTGTGTGTGTTTCAGTATAACATGGTCTCGTGTGTGTGTGTTTCAGTATAACATGGTCTCGTGTGTGTGTGTTTCAGTATAACATGGTCTTGTGTGTGTGTGTGTTTCAGTATAACATGGACTCGTGTGTGTGTGTGTTGCAGGTCTGATCATCGATGCGTTCGGGGAGCTGAGGGACCAGCAGGAGCAGGTGAAGGAGGACATGGAGGTGAGAAGCGCTTCTTCTGATTCTGAGCTCCCTCCTCGTTCAGTGTGTTATTAAACACACGCGTGTCTTTCCTTCCGCAGACCAAGTGCTTCATCTGTGGGATCGGAAACGATTACTTCGACACGGTTCCTCACGGCTTCGAGACACACACTCTGCAGGAACACAATCTGGCCAACTATCTGTGAGTCCTGCTGGGTTTATTCTCACATTCTTCATATTCAGCGAACATGATTCTGTCCTGCAGCCCTTCACCTGTGGAGCCAAACATCAACAAATAAACCAGATGTGCGATCAATGCAGCATCCAGATACAGATTTAACATGATTTAACATGATTTAAAGGGATAGTTCACCTAAAAATGTAACTCACCCTCAAGTTGTTCCAAACCAAAGGAGATATTTGACAGAATGTTGGTAATCGAACAGTTGACGGCAGCCATTACTCCATTACTCCCAGAGTAGGAAAAAAACACTATGGAAGTCAATTGTCTGGTAAATGATTAATCACTATTAATCACATGATGATTCATATGTTTCCAAATGAAATAACGGTAACACTTTACAATAATGTTCATTAGTTAACATGAACTAAGAAAGAACAATTCTTCTACAGCATTTATTAATCTTAGTTCATATTCATTTCAACATTTACTAATACATTATTAAAATCATTGTATTTGTTAACATTAGTTAATTCACTGTGAACTAACATGAACAAACAATGAACAGCTGTATTTATATTAACAAAGATTAATAAATACTGTAACTAATGTATTGCTCATTGGGTGATAGGGTGTTTTTAATTTTAAAACACTTTATTTTACAGTGTCCTTGTTGCATGTACGTACCGTAGTAATAACAGTAAATTATGCATAATTACATGCTACTAACCCTCAACCAAACCCTAACCCTACAGTAAGTACATGTAGTTCATTAATATTACTCAGTACTTAATAGGGTCACTAAACAGTCACTTTTGTGGAAAAAATTTATTTTTGAGACGTAAGTGTTCATTGAATCGATTGTAAAATCGATTTTCCATGTCTAAAGACGTTTCCATTTTCAACACCGAATACAGGCAAATCCACGGACACCTAACAGGCGTTAGGACGAGCGTAACGAGGGCGCTTGAGACGCCAATATTCAATATTTCTGATGATTTATTGGCGTGAAGTTTCGTGCACAATGACAAACAGGAGTGACACATTCAGGGATGGAAATTAACATCCGCCAAATGCGGGTAAAAATTAATTTTGGCGGGAAAACGCTGTCAAATCACGAGCCAATCATGGCGTGTTTCTAGATTTACTCGCTTTGCTGGGGAAGTTCGTGTAGCCAAAGCTGAGCGGATTTAGCGCAAATACGCAACTCGTGAGTCCTCTTGATATATTAAATACAGCGTATTCTGCAGAATCTGCGCATTTCTGGCTGGCTCGAACACACACGTCACTACGCAACAAATAACGGCGCTTGATCACTTACATTGAAGTAATAGCGGATATTAAAAAGCATTTTGTTAACACAAAAGACATTGCTATTTTCCAACATCCTACATGTTCTGTGTACTATTGATCTGTCCACCTAAAACACATTTTTGGTCAAAAAGAAAAGATAAAAGGACGTTAAAATCGATTCCCTATTTTCGTTTTCAAAACTTGTGTTGATTGGTCCGATCGATTGTGCAGTCGATTTTCAAACGTAAAGTGACAGCCCTAGGACTTAAATATATAACTACACTGCAACAATGACAGTGTTAGTTTATGTTAGTACATGAACTAATGTTAACTAATGAACCTTCTTGTAAAGTGTTACCGTAGTAACACTAATGACAGGTTGACTGTTCATAACCTTTGTCATGCATGTTTGTGTCTGCAGATTTTTCTTCATGTATCTCATCAACAAGGATGAAACCGAGCACACAGGCCAGGTATTTCCCATCATGCCCTCCTGCATGTTCTCATGTTTTGATGGTTCTGTTCCAAACCTCAGTGAGCCGCTCCACGTGTGTTCGTGAGTTTGAGACGGAGCCGAGATCAGCTTCTGCTATTCAACACACACTCGTTTGTCTTTCAGGAGTCGTACGTTTGGAAAATGTACCAGGAACGTTGCTGGGAATTCTTTCCCGCTGGCGACTGTTTCCGGAAACAATACGAGGACCAGCTCAATTAAAACACACACACACACACACACACGGATGGCTCTCTTCAGTGGCGGTTCTTTTGACTCGCAGTGAATATTTGAAGTTTACAGCTGCACCTGAAGATCCAAACAGATATTCCTGCCATCCGACGCTTCTTCATTTCATTAACGAACTCAAGCCTAATTGAAGAGGAGGAGGAGGACAGACGGGAGGAAGAGCGAGCGCTGCACGTTTCTTTAGACGGATCCGGTGCCTTATGCAAGATGAAGAAGAGACTCCCTCAGCAGACTTACTCTTTATATAGAACAATATCCTTCAGAACAATCTTTCATTGCATGTTTATTATGCAAGTTTAAGGAAACATTTGAAACGTAAAGATGCAAGCTGATCTATATCACAGTTTTATAGGTTTAAGAACATTTAAGGTGTCTCTGTCCTTTCACAATATTATATCACGGACTTTCCTCTGTCGTTCGCCGAGAGTACGTCCAATTCGCATTCGCACTAGACTTAGTTTGACACAGAAGCAATACCCATTCAGGGAGTCCACCCTACACACTACACCCTACACACTACACCCTACACACTATACACTACACACTAAACCCTACACACTATACACTACACACTAAACCCTACACACTATACACTACACACTAAACCCTACACACTACACCCTATACACTACACACTAAACCCTACACACTATACACTAAACCCTACACACTACACCCTACACACTAAACCCTACACACTAAACCCTACACACTACACCCTACACACTAAACCCTACACACTACACCCTACACACTAAACCCTACACACTACACCCTACACACTACACCCTATACACTACACACTAAACCCTACACACTACACACTAAACCCTACAAACTACGCCCTACACACTAAACCCTACACACTACGCCCTACACACTAAACCAGGGGTAGGCAAGTTCGGTCCTAGAGAGCCGCTGTCCTGCAGAGTTTGGCTCCAACACTGAAAAAAAACTCACCTGCCTATAGTCTTAGTAATCCTGAAGACAATGATTAGCTTGTTCAGGTGTGCTTGATTAGGGTTGGAACTAAATTCTGCAGGACAGCGGCTCTCTAGGACCGAACTTGCCTACCCCTGCACTAAACCCTACACACTACACCCTACACACTATACACTAAACCCTACACACTACACACTATACACTAAACCCTACACACTACACCCTACGCACTAAACCCTACACACGACACCCTATACACTAAACCCTACACACTACGCCCTATACACTAAACACTACGCACTATACACTAAACCCTACACACTACACCCTATACACTATACACTAAACCCTACACACTAAACCCTACACACTACACCCTACACACTATACACTAAACCCTACACACTATACATTAAACCCTACACACTATACACTAAACCCTACACACTACGCCCTATACACTAAACACTACGCACTATACACTAAACCCTACACACTACACCCTATACACTAAACACTACACACTATACACTAAACACTACACACTATACACTAAACCCTACACACTACGCCTTATACACTAAACACTACGCACTATACACTAAACCCTACACACTACGCCCTATACACTAAACACTACGCACTATACACTACACCCTACACACTAAACCCTACACACTACACCCTATACACTAAACCCTACACACTATGCCCTACACCCTATACACTAAACCCTACACACTACGCCCTACACACCACACGCCACACCCTATACCCTACACACTACACCCTAAACCCTCACCCTATGCCTACACATCACACACACCACACCCTACGGCGACGGAGGCGTGAACATCAGCGTTCCCCGCAGGAGCTCACCTCACGCTTCTCTCCTGCAGAACTGCGACTCGATCCCGTCACACACACAGACTTCAGGATCGTCCTGCGTTCTGATGGACATTTCTCATCCTTCAGGAAACCACTGCACTTTCTTTCATAGCCATGACAAAGACCAGATGCTTTTCTTATTTGTTATATATGAAACAATGTGAATCATTGCAATAACAACAAATGGGCTAAAAAAAAAAAAAAGAAGAACCAGCCGCGCGACTATGTGAGAGAAATTTTACTCGTGTAAAGAATTTTGATAACAAAAAAAAACCTCATTGGGAAATAACCACACTTTAGTGTACCGTGTAGAGTTGTGCGCAATATACCTGTGTGTGATCTGTAAAGGGAATATCAAAGACATGCATGATTTTGAAAAATAAAGCGATTATTTATTGATGCTCGTAGGTGAGGGTGTGCTTATCTGTCTGTCTATATATCTGTCTGTCTGTTTATCCTATCTATCTGTCTGTCTGTCTGTCTATCCTATCTATATATCTGTCTGTCTATCTGTCCTATCTATCTGTCTGTCTATCTGTCTGTCTATCTATCCATCTGTCTGTCTATCCTATCTATCTGTCTATCTTTCTATCTATCTGTCTGTCTATCTTATCTATATATCTGTCTGTCTGTCTATCCTATCTATATATCTGTCTGTCTATCTGTCTGTCTGTCTGTCTATCTGTCTGTCTATCTATCCATCTGTCTGTCTATCCTATCTATCTGTCTATCTTTCTATCTATCTATCCATCTGTCTGTCTATCCTATCTATCTATCCATCTGTCTGTCTATCCTATCTATATATCTGTCTGTCTGTCTATCTGTCTGTCTTTCTATCCATCTGTCTGTCTATCCTATCTATGTATCTGTCTGTCTATCCTATCTATATATCTGTCTGTCTGTCTGTCTGTCTATCCTATCTATGTATCTGTCTGTCTGTCTGTCTGTCTATCCTATCTATATATCTGTCTGTCTGTCTATCCTATCTATCTATCTATCTGTCTATCTGTCTGTCTATCCTATCTATCTATCCATCTGTCTGTCTATCCTATCTATGTATCTGTCTGTCTGTCTGTCTATCCTATCTATGTATCTGTCTGTCTGTCTGTCTGTCTATCCTATCTATATATCTGTCTGTCTGTCTATCCTATCTATCTATCTGTCTATCTGTCTGTCTATCCTATCTATCTATCCATCTGTCTGTCTATCCTATCTATGTATCTGTCTATCTGTCTGTCTATCCTATCTATGTATCTGTCTGTCTGTCTGTCTATCCTATCTATATATCTGTCTGTCTGTCTGTCTATCTATCTATCTGTCTGTCTATCCTATCTATGTATCTGTCTGTCTATCCTATCTATGTATCTGTTTGTCTGTCTGTCTGTCTATCTATCTATCTGTCTGTCTATCCTATCTATGTATCTGT
>JAULUF010000054.1:562500-592500 GCA_031834385.1 Semotilus atromaculatus
TCACGTTTCCAGCTTCTATATAATAAACAGATTTGAAGCTGTTCATGAACCGTATCAGAAGTCATGGAGACTTTAAAATTAGCCGAGTCGCTGCTAGCCGAGGCCATATTTGGCCGTTCCCTCGAGTTTCTGCAGACCAGCGGAGCGTCTGTCCTCGATGAGACTAAAGAAGGGTCATGAACACACACTCCACATCCGACACGTGAACACACACTCCACATCAGACACATGAACACACACTCCACATCCGACACATGAACACACACTCCACATCCGACACATGAACACACACTCCACATCAGACACATGAACACACACTCCACATCAGACACATGAACACACACTCCACATCCGACACATGAACACACACTCCACATCAGACACATGAACACACACTCCACATCAGACACATGAACACACACTCCACATCCGACACGTGAACACACACTCCACATCAGACACATGAACACACACTCCACATCCGACACATGAACACACACTCCACATCCGACACATGAACACACACTCCACATCAGACATCCGACACATGAACACACACTCCACATCAGACATCCGACACATGAACACACACTCCACATCCGACACATGAACACACACTCCACATCCGACACATGAACACACACTCCACATCAGACACATGAACACACACTCCACATCCGACACATGAACACACACTCCACATCCGACAGATGAACACACACTCCACATCCGACACATGAACACACACTCCACATCCGACACATGAACACACACTCCACATCAGACACGTGAACACACACTCCACATCAGACACATGAACACACACTCCACATCAGACACATGAACACACACTCCACATCAGACATCCGACACATGAACACACACTCCACATCTGACACATGAACACACACTCCACATCCGACACGTGAACACACACTCCACATCAGACACATGAACACACACTCCACATCCGACACATGAACACACACTCCACATCAGACACATGAACACACACTCCACATCAGACACATGAACACACACTCCACATCCGACACGTGAACACACACTCCACATCAGACACATGAACACACACTCCACATCCGACACATGAACACACACTCCACATCCGACACATGAACACACACTCCACATCAGACATCCGACACATGAACACACACTCCACATCAGACACATGAACACACACTCCACATCCGACACATGAACACACACTCCACATCCGACACATGAACACACACTCCACATCCGACACATGAACACACACTCCACATCCGACACATGAACACACACTCCACATCAGACACGTGAACACACACTCCACATCAGACACATGAACACACACTCCACATCAGACACATGAACACACACTCCACATCAGACATCCGACACATGAACACACACTCCACATCCGACACATGAACACACACTCCACATCCGACACACGGACACACACTCCACATCAGACATCCGACACATGAACACACACTCCACATCCGACACATGAACACACACTCCACATCAGACACATGAACACACACTCCACATCAGACATCCGACACATGAACACACACTCCACATCAGACACATGAACACACACTCCACATCAGACATCCGACACATGAACACACACTCCACATCAGACACATGAACACACACTCCACATCAGACATCCGACACATGAACACACACTCCACATCAGACACATGAACACACACTCCACATCAGACATCCGACACATGAACACACACTCCACATCCGACACATGAACACACACTCCACATCAGACACATGAACACACACTCCACATCAGACATCCGACACATGAACACACACTCCACATCAGACACATGAACACACACTCCACATCCGACACATGAACACACACTCCACATCAGACACATGAACACACACTCCACATCCGACACATGAACACACACTCCACATCCGACACATGAACACACACTCCACATCCGACACATGAACACAAACTCCACATCCGACACATGAACACACACTCCACATCAGACACGTGAACACACACTCCACATCAGACACATGAACACACACTCCACATCAGACACATGAACACACACTCCACATCAGACATCCGACACATGAACACACACTCCACATCAGACACATGAACACACACTCCACATCAGACACATGAACACACACTCCACATCAGACACATGAACACACACTCCACATCAGACACATGAACACACACTCCACATCAGACACATGAACACACACTCCACATCAGACACATGAACACACACTCCACATCCGACACATGAACACACACTCCACATCAGACACATGAACACACACTCCACATCAGACACATGAACACACACTCCACATCAGACACATGAACACACACTCCACATCAGACACATGAACACACACTCCACATCAGACACATGAACACACACTCCACATCCGACACATGCACACACTCCACATCAGACACATGAACACACACTCCACATCAGACACATGAACACACACTCCACATCCGACACATGAACACACACTCCACATCCGACACATGAACACACACTCCACATCAGACACATGAACACACACTCCACATCAGACACATGAACACACACTCCACATCAGACACATGAACACACACTCCACATCCGACACATGAACACACACTCCACATCAGACACGTGAACACACACTCCACATCAGACACATGAACACACACTCCACATCAGACACGTGAACACACACTCCACATCAGACACGTGAACACACACTCCACATCAGACACATGAACACACACTCCACATCAGACACATGAACACACACTCCACATCAGACACATGAACACACACTCCACATCAGACACGTGAACACACACTCCACATCAGACACATGAACACACACTCCACATCAGACACATGAACACACACTCCACATCAGACATCCGACACATGAACACACACTCCACATCCGACACATGAACACACACTCCACATCAGACACATGAACACACACTCCACATCAGACATCCGACACGTGAACACACACTCCACATCAGACACGTGAACACACACTCCACATCAGACACGTGAACACACACTCCACATCAGACACGTGAACACACACTCCACATCAGACACGTGAACACACACTCCACATCAGACACATGAACACACACTCCACATCCGACACATGAACACACACTCCACATCAGACACGTGAACACACACTTCATATCAGACACATGAACACACACTCCACATCCGACACGTGAACACACACTTCATATCAGACACATGAACACACACTCCACATCCGACACATGAACACACACTCCACATCCGACACATGAACACACACTCCACATCAGACACGTGAACACACACTCCACATCCGACACATGAACACACACTCCACATCCGACACATGAACACACACTCCACATCCGACACATGAACACACACTCCACATCAGACACGTGAACACACACTCCACATCAGACACATGAACACACACTCCACATCAGACACATGAACACACACTCCACATCAGACATCCGACACATGAACACACACTCCACATCCGACACATGAACACACACTCCACATCCGACACACGGACACACACTCCACATCAGACATCCGACACATGAACACACACTCCACATCCGACACATGAACACACACTCCACATCAGACACATGAACACACACTCCACATCAGACATCCGACACATGAACACACACTCCACATCAGACACATGAACACACACTCCACATCAGACATCCGACACATGAACACACACTCCACATCAGACACATGAACACACACTCCACATCAGACATCCGACACATGAACACACACTCCACATCAGACACATGAACACACACTCCACATCAGACATCCGACACATGAACACACACTCCACATCCGACACATGAACACACACTCCACATCAGACACATGAACACACACTCCACATCAGACATCCGACACATGAACACACACTCCACATCAGACACATGAACACACACTCCACATCCGACACATGAACACACACTCCACATCAGACACATGAACACACACTCCACATCCGACACATGAACACACACTCCACATCCGACACATGAACACACACTCCACATCCGACACATGAACACAAACTCCACATCCGACACATGAACACACACTCCACATCAGACACATGAACACACACTCCACATCAGACACATGAACACACACTCCACATCCGACACATGAACACACACTCCACATCAGACACATGAACACACACTCCACATCAGACACATGAACACACACTCCACATCAGACACATGAACACACACTCCACATCAGACACATGAACACACACTCCACATCAGACACATGAACACACACTCCACATCCGACACATGCACACACTCCACATCAGACACATGAACACACACTCCACATCAGACACATGAACACACACTCCACATCCGACACATGAACACACACTCCACATCCGACACATGAACACACACTCCACATCAGACACATGAACACACACTCCACATCAGACACATGAACACACACTCCACATCAGACACATGAACACACACTCCACATCCGACACATGAACACACACTCCACATCAGACACGTGAACACACACTCCACATCAGACACATGAACACACACTCCACATCAGACACGTGAACACACACTCCACATCAGACACGTGAACACACACTCCACATCAGACACATGAACACACACTCCACATCAGACACATGAACACACACTCCACATCAGACACATGAACACACACTCCACATCAGACACGTGAACACACACTCCACATCAGACACATGAACACACACTCCACATCAGACACATGAACACACACTCCACATCAGACATCCGACACATGAACACACACTCCACATCCGACACATGAACACACACTCCACATCAGACACATGAACACACACTCCACATCAGACATCCGACACGTGAACACACACTCCACATCAGACACGTGAACACACACTCCACATCAGACACGTGAACACACACTCCACATCAGACACGTGAACACACACTCCACATCAGACACATGAACACACACTCCACATCAGACACATGAACACACACTCCACATCCGACACATGAACACACACTCCACATCAGACACGTGAACACACACTTCATATCAGACACATGAACACACACTCCACATCCGACACGTGAACACACACTTCATATCAGACACATGAACACACACTCCACATCCGACACATGAACACACACTCCACATCCGACACATGAACACACACTCCACATCAGACACGTGAACACACACTCCACATCAGACACGTGAACACACACTCCACATCCGACACATGAACACACACTCCACATCCGACAGATGAACACACACTCCACATCCGACACATGAACACACACTCCACATCCGACACATGAACACACACTCCACATCAGACACGTGAACACACACTCCACATCAGACACATGAACACACACTCCACATCAGACACATGAACACACACTCCACATCAGACATCCGACACATGAACACACACTCCACATCCGACACATGAACACACACTCCACATCCGACACGTGAACACACACTCCACATCAGACACATGAACACACACTCCACATCCGACACATGAACACACACTCCACATCAGACACATGAACACACACTCCACATCAGACACATGAACACACACTCCACATCCGACACGTGAACACACACTCCACATCAGACACATGAACACACACTCCACATCCGACACATGAACACACACTCCACATCCGACACATGAACACACACTCCACATCAGACATCCGACACATGAACACACACTCCACATCAGACACATGAACACACACTCCACATCCGACACATGAACACACACTCCACATCCGACACATGAACACACACTCCACATCCGACACATGAACACACACTCCACATCCGACACATGAACACACACTCCACATCAGACACGTGAACACACACTCCACATCAGACACATGAACACACACTCCACATCAGACACATGAACACACACTCCACATCAGACATCCGACACATGAACACACACTCCACATCCGACACATGAACACACACTCCACATCCGACACACGGACACACACTCCACATCAGACATCCGACACATGAACACACACTCCACATCCGACACATGAACACACACTCCACATCAGACACATGAACACACACTCCACATCAGACATCCGACACATGAACACACACTCCACATCAGACACATGAACACACACTCCACATCAGACATCCGACACATGAACACACACTCCACATCAGACACATGAACACACACTCCACATCAGACATCCGACACATGAACACACACTCCACATCAGACACATGAACACACACTCCACATCAGACATCCGACACATGAACACACACTCCACATCCGACACATGAACACACACTCCACATCAGACACATGAACACACACTCCACATCAGACATCCGACACATGAACACACACTCCACATCAGACACATGAACACACACTCCACATCCGACACATGAACACACACTCCACATCAGACACATGAACACACACTCCACATCCGACACATGAACACACACTCCACATCCGACACATGAACACACACTCCACATCCGACACATGAACACAAACTCCACATCCGACACATGAACACACACTCCACATCAGACACGTGAACACACACTCCACATCAGACACATGAACACACACTCCACATCAGACACATGAACACACACTCCACATCAGACATCCGACACATGAACACACACTCCACATCAGACACATGAACACACACTCCACATCAGACACATGAACACACACTCCACATCAGACACATGAACACACACTCCACATCAGACACATGAACACACACTCCACATCAGACACATGAACACACACTCCACATCAGACACATGAACACACACTCCACATCCGACACATGAACACACACTCCACATCAGACACATGAACACACACTCCACATCAGACACATGAACACACACTCCACATCAGACACATGAACACACACTCCACATCAGACACATGAACACACACTCCACATCAGACACATGAACACACACTCCACATCCGACACATGCACACACTCCACATCAGACACATGAACACACACTCCACATCAGACACATGAACACACACTCCACATCCGACACATGAACACACACTCCACATCCGACACATGAACACACACTCCACATCAGACACATGAACACACACTCCACATCAGACACATGAACACACACTCCACATCAGACACATGAACACACACTCCACATCCGACACATGAACACACACTCCACATCAGACACGTGAACACACACTCCACATCAGACACATGAACACACACTCCACATCAGACACGTGAACACACACTCCACATCAGACACGTGAACACACACTCCACATCAGACACATGAACACACACTCCACATCAGACACATGAACACACACTCCACATCAGACACATGAACACACACTCCACATCAGACACGTGAACACACACTCCACATCAGACACATGAACACACACTCCACATCAGACACATGAACACACACTCCACATCAGACATCCGACACATGAACACACACTCCACATCCGACACATGAACACACACTCCACATCAGACACATGAACACACACTCCACATCAGACATCCGACACGTGAACACACACTCCACATCAGACACGTGAACACACACTCCACATCAGACACGTGAACACACACTCCACATCAGACACGTGAACACACACTCCACATCAGACACATGAACACACACTCCACATCAGACACATGAACACACACTCCACATCCGACACATGAACACACACTCCACATCAGACACGTGAACACACACTTCATATCAGACACATGAACACACACTCCACATCCGACACGTGAACACACACTTCATATCAGACACATGAACACACACTCCACATCCGACACATGAACACACACTCCACATCCGACACATGAACACACACTCCACATCAGACACGTGAACACACACTCCACATCCGACACATGAACACACACTCCACATCCGACACATGAACACACACTCCACATCCGACACATGAACACACACTCCACATCAGACACGTGAACACACACTCCACATCAGACACATGAACACACACTCCACATCAGACACATGAACACACACTCCACATCAGACATCCGACACATGAACACACACTCCACATCCGACACATGAACACACACTCCACATCCGACACACGGACACACACTCCACATCAGACATCCGACACATGAACACACACTCCACATCCGACACATGAACACACACTCCACATCAGACACATGAACACACACTCCACATCAGACATCCGACACATGAACACACACTCCACATCAGACACATGAACACACACTCCACATCAGACATCCGACACATGAACACACACTCCACATCAGACACATGAACACACACTCCACATCAGACATCCGACACATGAACACACACTCCACATCAGACACATGAACACACACTCCACATCAGACATCCGACACATGAACACACACTCCACATCCGACACATGAACACACACTCCACATCAGACACATGAACACACACTCCACATCAGACATCCGACACATGAACACACACTCCACATCAGACACATGAACACACACTCCACATCCGACACATGAACACACACTCCACATCAGACACATGAACACACACTCCACATCCGACACATGAACACACACTCCACATCCGACACATGAACACACACTCCACATCCGACACATGAACACAAACTCCACATCCGACACATGAACACACACTCCACATCAGACACATGAACACACACTCCACATCAGACACATGAACACACACTCCACATCCGACACATGAACACACACTCCACATCAGACACATGAACACACACTCCACATCAGACACATGAACACACACTCCACATCAGACACATGAACACACACTCCACATCAGACACATGAACACACACTCCACATCAGACACATGAACACACACTCCACATCCGACACATGCACACACTCCACATCAGACACATGAACACACACTCCACATCAGACACATGAACACACACTCCACATCCGACACATGAACACACACTCCACATCCGACACATGAACACACACTCCACATCAGACACATGAACACACACTCCACATCAGACACATGAACACACACTCCACATCAGACACATGAACACACACTCCACATCAGACACATGAACACACACTCCACATCCGACACATGAACACACACTCCACATCAGACACGTGAACACACACTCCACATCAGACACATGAACACACACTCCACATCAGACACGTGAACACACACTCCACATCAGACACGTGAACACACACTCCACATCAGACACATGAACACACACTCCACATCAGACACATGAACACACACTCCACATCCGACACATGAACACACACTCCACATCAGACACATGAACACACACTCCACATCCGACACATGAACACACACTCCACATCCGACACATGAACACACACTCCACATCCGACACATGAACACACACTCCACATCCGACACATGAACACACACTCCACATCCGACACATGAACACACACTCCACATCCGACACATATCCGAATATACAGTATATTTATTATTATTTCATAATATTTTCCTCCCATATTAGATCAAAAACAGTGTTTCTGCATGTCCACATGATGAAATGCCTGCCGATAAAAGAGCGTTTGAGAGCCGTTCCGCTAGAGATGCGTTTGATGAAGCGGCTCCGGATGCCACTCATGTGTGATGCCCGTTTACACGTTTGTTTGAATGAATTTGCCCTCTATTATTTTACAGTCCATATAAGCAGAAGCATGGCGACTCTGACAGTCTCTCCGCTGATGATGAATGGCTTTCCTTCCATCGTTTGTTATGACAGAGAGAATAAATAATGAGCTTATTAATGGGACCAAATCTCAGTTCAGACAGAAGCCGCTCCACTGATCCAGGCCACAGTTTACTGAGACTCTCTCTCTCTCTCTCTCTCTCTCTCTCTCTCTCTCTCTCTCTATCTCTCTCTCTATCTATCTCTCTTTCTCTCTATCTATCTCTCTCTCTATCTCTCTTTCTCTCTCTCTCTCTCTCTCTCTCTCTCTCTCTCTATCTATCTATCTATCTCTCTCTCTATCTATCTCTCTTTCTCTCTATCTATCTCTCTATCTCTCTCTCTCTCTATCTATCTCTCTTTCTCTCTATCTATCTCTCTATCTCTCTCTCTCTCTATCTATCTCTCTATCTATCTATTGGCTGTGTCTGAGGAGGATCTGGATCAGCGGTGTGTCTGAGGAGGATCTGGATCGGAGGATCTGGATCAGCGGTGTGTCTGAGGAGGATCTGGATCAGCAGTGTGTCTGAGGAGGATCTGGATCAGCGGTGTGTCTGAGGAGGATCTGGATCAACGGTGTGTCTGAGGAGGATCTGGATCAGCAGTGTGTCTGAGGAGGATCTGGATCAGCGGTGTGTCTGGTGTGTCTGAGGAGGATCTGGATCAGCGGTGTGTCCGAGGAGGATCTGGATCAGCGGTGTGTCTGAGGAGGATCTGGATCAGCGGTGTGTCCGAGGAGGATCTGGATCAGCGGTGTGTCCGAGGGGGATCTGGATCAGCGGTGTGTCCGAGGAGGATCTGGATCAGCGGTGTGTCCGAGGAGGATCTGGATCAGCGGTGTGTCCGAGGAGGATCTGGATCAGCGGTGTGTCGGAGGAGGATCTGGATCAGCGGTGTGTCTGAGGGGGATCTGGATCAGAGGATCTGGATCAGCGGTGTGTCTGAGGAGGATCTGGATCAGCGGTGTGTCTGAGGAGGATCTGGATCAGCAGTGTGTCTGAGGAGGATCTGGATCAGCGGTGTGTCTGAGGAGGATCTGGATCAGCGGTGTGTCTGAGGAGGATCTGGATCAGCGGTGTGTCTGAGGGGGATCTGGATCAGAGGATCTGGATCAGCGGTGTGTCTGAGGAGGATCTGGATCAGCGGTGTGTCTGAGGAGGATCTGGATCAGCGGTGTGTCTGAGGAGGATCTGGATCAGCGGTGTGTCTGAGGGGGATCTGGATCAGAGGATCTGGATCAGCGGTGTGTCTGAGGAGGATCTGGATCAGCGGTGTGTCTGAGGAGGATCTGGATCAGCAGTGTGTCTGAGGAGGATCTGGATCAGCGGTGTGTCTGAGGAGGATCTGGATCAGCAGTGTGTCTGAGGAGGATCTGGATCAGCGGTGTGTCTGAGGAGGATCTGGATCAGCGGTGTGTCTGAGGAGGATCTGGATCAGCGGTGTGTCTGAGGAGGATCTGGATCAGCGGTGTGTCTGAGGAGGATCTGGATCAGCGGTGTGTCTGAGGAGGATCTGGATCAGCGGTGTGTCTGAGGGGGATCTGGATCAGAGGATCTGGATCAGCGGTGTGTCTGAGGAGGATCTGGATCAGCGGTGTGTCTGAGGAGGATCTAGATCAGCGGTGTGTCCGAGGGGGATCTGGATCAGAGGATCTGGATCAGCGGTGTGTCTGAGGAGGATCTGGATCAGCGGTGTGTCTGAGGAGGATCTGGATCAGCAGTGTGTCTGAGGAGGATCTGGATCAGCAGTGTGTCTGAGGAGGATCTGGATCAGCGGTGTGTCTGAGGAGGATCTGGATCAGCGGTGTGTCTGAGGAGGATCTGGATCAGCGGTGTGTCCGAGGGGGATCTGGATCAGCGGTGTGTCCGAGGAGGATCTGGATCAGCGGTGTGTCTGAGGAGGATCTGGATCAGCGGTGTGTCTGAGGAGGATCTAGATCAGCGGTGTGTCCGAGGGGGATCTGGATCAGAGGATCTGGATCAGCGGTGTGTCTGAGGAGGATCTGGATCAGCGGTGTGTCTGAGGAGGATCTGGATCAGCAGTGTGTCTGAGGAGGATCTGGATCAGCAGTGTGTCTGAGGAGGATCTGGATCAGCGGTGTGTCTGAGGAGGATCTGGATCAGCGGTGTGTCTGAGGAGGATCTGGATCAGCGGTGTGTCCGAGGGGGATCTGGATCAGCGGTGTGTCCGAGGAGGATCTGGATCAGCGGTGTGTCTGAGGAGGATCTGGATCAGCGGTGTGTCCGAGGAGGATCTGGATCAGCGGTGTGTCTGAGGAGGATCTGGATCAGCGGTGTGTCTGAGGAGGATCTGGATCAGCAGTGTGTCTGAGGAGGATCTGGATCAGCGGTGTGTCTGAGGAGGATCTGGATCAGCAGTGTGTCTGAGGAGGATCTGGATCAGCGGTGTGTCCGAGGGGGATCTGGATCAGAGGATCTGGATCAGCGGTGTGTCTGAGGAGGATCTGGATCAGCGGTGTGTCTGAGGAGGATCTGGATCAGCAGTGTGTCTGAGGAGGATCTGGATCAGCGGTGTGTCTGAGGAGGATCTGGATCAGCAGTGTGTCCGAGGAGGATCTGGATCAGAGGATCTGGATCAGCGGTGTGTCTGAGGAGGATCTGGATCAGCGGTGTGTCTGAGGAGGATCTGGATCAGCGGTGTGTCTGAGGAGGATCTGGATCAGCAGTGTGTCCGAGGGGGATCTGGATCAGAGGATCTGGATCAGCGGTGTGTCTGAGGAGGATCTGGATCAGCGGTGTGTCTGAGGAGGATCTGGATCAGCGGTGTGTCTGAGGAGGATCTGGATCAGCGGTGTGTCTGAGGAGGATCTGGATCAGCGGTGTGTCCGAGGAGGATCTGGATCAGCGGTGTGTCTGAGGAGGATCTGGATCAGCGGTGTGTCTGAGGAGGATCTGGATCAGCGGTGTGTCCGAGGAGGAGGATCTGGATCAGCGGTGTGTCTGAGGATGAAGCGTACGCTGACGAGAGCTCTGTCTACAGTTCAGCATGTGGAGCTTGTGATGCTCTCAGCGGATCTATATCCTCCGGCACTGTAGACCTGCAGCGTGAGGAAGGAGAGATGATCCACTGGAGGAGCAGGAGATCCCGAGAGAGAACATCATGCCGTCAGTGAGGACGCTGGACCTTCAACAGGACAATGATCCCAGCATTCCTCAGACTCCAGCCAGGCTTGGTTTCAGAAGAAGTGCTGGGAGATACAGTGGGATCACAGTCACATGACCTGAACTCCACAGAAAACCTCTGGTGGGATTTGAAGGCCAGGAATATTCCTGAACTGGAAGCCATTGCTCATGAGGAACGGCTCAGATCCCTCAGAAACAGAAGCGGCTGTCAATTATACCTCTCGATCACAGAAGCTCATAACAGCAGAAGGCTGTTCTACTAAGAGCTAAAGATGCTTGCCATGAAGGAGGTGAATCATTTTGAAACTGCAGAAGTCATTAAAAGTTGCATTTTCAGGTAAATTTGGGGAACCACTTTAAACATTTGTTGTGTTGAGCTATTTTAAGTACTTTTATTTGATTGGTTCATTGCAAAACAGTCTGTAAATGTTGCCAATAAACTTGATTTGAATGGGGGGGGGGGGGTGCTTTCTTTTACAACTGTATCTATCCATTCATCTATCTATCTATGAATTAAATGTAATATTTTTAAGTAGAAAGACTGAAATAGCAACTTCTTGTAAAACATACTTCAGTAATCTCTGTTATATTAATATCTATGAAGGTGGTAATAAGCTGCAGGTTTCCAGAACATCTTCATAACTCTTAGAGTATTAAAATGTACATAGGCTATTCAAGCTTTTCAAACTCTTTTGACATGTCAATCAAGTTTTGAATAGCATTCCCATTCTATCCTGATTAACTGTCTGCAACTATATGATAGCCTACTCCATACAGGTATTCCATGTTTAATCAAATAATTTTGTTGTTCAATGAAGTGTGTCACTCTTGTGTGAAGTATAGAGCGGCTGATATGTCAGATATGAGATATAGATATGAGTGTTCTGTGTGTTTGCTCAGTAAAGCTGCAGCATCTGCTCACACACAGAAGGCTTCTGGGATTTCCCATCATGCACCTCTCTCATGGCAGCACAGAGACGGCTCTGGTAAATAATAATGAAATACAAAAGCAACGATTTTTCCTGCTGAAATTTCATCCCTTCATTGAATAGTCCTGATGCATGAATCAGCCATGTCTGTTTTTAACATGTTTCAGTATTTGCTATTTGTGGGATGGATATTAAACTCAGCGTTTTGATCTCATAACAACCTGGAAAACATCCGAACTTCATCCAAATAAGGACAGATATTAATAATGTGGATCATCACGCCGCTCGTTTGCCAGGTTATGATCACAGCTTGTGGAGATTATTCTGTGCCGATAGAAGAACTGCCTGTTTCTGACACACAAATATGCCAAATGCATTTGTTATATTTCAGTTTGTGAATCAGAATATTATTTATCTCTGAAACACAGAGTCTGTCACGGATGTGATGTTTAAACTGATGATTTTCCTCAGAGTCAGTGATGAACTGTAAGAGACTGTATGAATTATTGCGCAGGCATTATAGTTCATGTACATAATGACTGTTTACATCAGGTGTGTGTGTGTGTGTGTGTGTGTGTGTTCAGCTTCTCGGTTCAGTCCACTAATTTCCAATGTCACAGACCTGTCACTATGACAACCGTGAGATGACTGCAGACGCACGCACACACACACACACACACACACACACACACACACGCACAGGGATTGGGAAGTGTGTGTTCTCCATCATAAGCACATATGGATGTTCTGATGTCGTTCAGTCATATTTCTGGATGCAGAACTGCACGTTTGCTCAGGCTTCAACAAATGACTTATTAAAGTATGAAGTGAAAACAGACTTAATCGACTCGCTTCTGGTCTTATTGTCAATGATTTATCAGTGATGTTATTCTAAACATATGTTTGTCTTTATAATGTCTTCGTCAGAATGTAATAACTCACTGAAGAAAGAAAAGACTCAATCGGTATTTTTGTTGAGTTTTTGCTAGAACAAGAATATCTGCCAACGAGGTCAGAAAAATAATATTGTTTCCCTTTGAATTAAGTTTATGTTTCTGAGGTCATTGACAGATTTTTGTTAAAAAAATATTGATTTAAAAAATAATGTTTTGCAGTGCAGCACTGACCACCATCAGTCCCAGAACTGAAACATTTCACCATCCAACAGCAGGTCACGTGATTTATGAATGTCACTGAAGCTCATTCGCACGTGTAACATTTTCCTGCAATGACTGTTGTTCTTTAATATTTCATAGTTTTCAGGAAGCTGTTGTTCTCCTGTAGGAGGCAGTCTGATGAGTGTTTGAATGTTTCTCTAGAAGATTTATCAGAAATATTCAGTTTATTGTCAAACACTTACTGCATCAGAAACAATATAGGCCTACTTCATATTTTTGTGGAAACCGTGATGCATTTTATTTTGGATTCCTTGATGGACAGAAATCTAAAAACAAAAATTGTTTTTGGTATATTTATAAATGATTTTCCTTTCAAGTTTGTATACAATTTAACACGTCCTTAACAAATAAAAGTAAATAATAATAATCATAAAATAAATAACTTTTTTTTTAAAACCGCAGTTTTCTTTATTCTTTATCCTGATCTGAGAGAGTTTAACCGGTTACTTCAGATCTCACTCGATCTCGCGCACGAGCCTCGGTCTTCCGTCGCTCCGGTCGCTTCACACACACACACACACACACACACACTGATGAGGGACCACGACAAGTGACGTTACCGACAGCGAATCCCGCCCCGAACAGCGAATCCATCATCTTCATCATCATCATCAGAGATGCGGTCGGTCCTCTGCGCTGCCGGAGTGATGAAGATGATGGAGATGATGATGAATGTGACTGAGCGCTTCAGCTGGATCTAACTGACTCCAGTTTGGCTCATATTCTCCTCAGTTTGGACTCAGCAAAGCTTCGTAAGTTTAAAATAATCATTCATATTGGCTATGTGAGTTTATTTTCTATTATTTACTCGAATTCAGTCCAGTCGTGATTGATCTAATAACTTTTGTAATCATTTTTTTATAATAATCCGACTTTTTAAAAATTATTTATTATAGCCTGCTGATAAAAATCAGTGATTATATTCATGTAACATCTTTGTCTTCGATGCGGCGGTTTTTGGAGGTTGAATTCTTGGCTAATTGTTCGATTGCGCGTTTCTCTGTGCGGTGGGTTTGTGTGTTTCTGTGTTTTTGTGTGTGTTTCTGTGTTTTTGTGTGCGTTTGTGTGTGTTTCTGTGTTTTTGTGTGCGTTTTTGTGTGCGTTTTTGTGTGTTTCTGTGTTTTCGTGTGGGTTTGTGTGGTTTTGTTTGTGTTTCTGTGTTTTTTTTGTGGGTTTCTGCTGGTTTTGTGTGGGTTTGTGGTTTTCTGCTGGCTTTGTGTGTTTCTGCTGGTTTTGTGTGTGTTTGTGTGTTTCTGCTGGTTTTGTGTGTGTTTGTGTGTTTCTGCTGGTTTTGTGTGGTTTTGTGTGGGTTTGTGTTTTTTTGCTGGTTTTGTGTGTTTCTGCTGGTTTTGTGTGTTTCTGCTGGTTGTGTTGAGAGAGTTTTGCTGTTCTGTCAGCTGAACGAGAGTCATTGCGTGTTTCAGTTTCTATCAAATCCAATTCACTTCATTTATTGGAATGGCGATATGAGCCAAACCATCGCAATATTGATTTATATACAGAGTGCAGTGAAATAATATAATGATATTTAATTGATAAGTCAGTTTGATGATGATGATGATGTGTGTGTGTGTGTGTGTGTGTGTGTGTGTGTGTGTGAGTGCGTGTGAGTAACTGAGTGAGTGTGTGTGTGTGTGTGTGTGTGTGTGTGTTTGTGTGTGTGTGAGTGAGTAAGTGTGTGTGTGTGTGTATGTTTGTGTGTGTGCGTGCGCACAGGTGTCTTTTCATCAGCACATGTAATAATATTGAGTGTATATTGACTCCTGAACACACACTCTGACTCCTGAACACACACACTCTGACACCTGAACACACACTCTTAGTCTTGAACACACTCTGACACCTGAACACACACTCTGAGTCCTGAACACACTCTTAGTCTTGAACACACACTTTTAGTCCTGAACAAACACTCTGACTCCTGAACACACACTCTGACTCCTGAACACACACTTTGACACCTGAACACACACTCTGAGTCCTGAACACACACTCTTTGTCCTGAACACACACTCTTTGTCCTGAACACACACTTTGACACCTGAACACACACTCTGAGTCCTGAACACACACTCTGACTCCTGAACACACACTTTGACACCTGAACACACACTCTTTGTCCTGAACACACACTCTGACTCCTGAACACACACTTTGACACCTGAACACACACTCTGACACCTGAACACACACTCTGACTCCTGAACACACTCTGACACCTGAACACACACTCTGACTCCTGAACACACACTCTGACTCCTGAACACACACTCTGACACCTGAACACACACTCTGACACCTGAACACACACTCTGACTCCCGAACACACACTCTGACACCTGAACACACACTCTGACTCCTGAACACACACTCTGACACCTGAACACACACTCTGACACCTGAACACACACTCTGACTCCTGAACACACTCTGACACCTGAACACACACTCTGACACCTGAACACACACTCTGATTCCTGAACACACACTCTGACTCCTGAACACACTCTGACACCTGAACACACACTCTGATTCCTGAACACACACTCTGACTCCTGAACACACTCTGACACCTGAACACGCACTCTGACACCTGAACACACACTCTGATTCCTGAACACACGCTCTTAGTCCTGAACACACACTTTGAGTCCTGACTCCTGAACACACACTCTGAGTCCTGACTCCTGAACACACACTCTGACTCCTGAACACACACTCTGACACTCTCAGGGTAATCCTGACTGAGACAGGAGGAGCTGGGGAGGGAGGAGGGTAATCCTGACTGAGACAGGTGGAGCTGGGGAGGAAGGAGGGTAATCCTGACTGAGACAGGTGGAGCTGGGGAGGGAGGAGGGTAATCCTGACTGAGACAGGAGGAGCTGGGGATGGAGGAGGGTAATCCTGACTGAGACAGGTGGAGCTGGGGAGGGAGGAGGGTAATCCTGACTGAGACAGGAGGAGCTGGGGAGGGAGGAGGGTAATCCTGACTGAGACAGGAGGAGCTGGGGATGGAGGAGGGTAATCCTGACTGAGACAGGAGGAGCTGGGGAGGGAGGAGGGTAATCCTGACTGAGACAGGAGGAGCTGGGGAGGGAGGAGGGTAATCCTGACTGAGACAGGTGGAGCTGGGGAGGGAGGAGGGTAATCCTGACTGAGACAGGTGGAGCTGGGGAGGGAGGAGGGTAATCCTGACTGAGACAGGTGGAGCTGGGGAGGGAGGAGGGTAATCCTGACTGAGACAGGAGGAGCTGGGGAGGCAGGAGGGTAATCCTGACTGAGACAGGAGGAGCTGGGGAGGGAGGAGGGTAATCCTGACTGAGACAGGAGGAGCTGGGGAGGGAGGAGGGTAATCCTGACTGAGACAGGTGGAGCTGGGGAGGGAGGAGGGTAATCCTGACTGAGACAGGTGGAGGTGGTGAGGGAGGAGGGTAATCCTGACTGAGACAGGAGGAGCTGGGGAGGGAGGAGGGTAATCCTGACTGAGACAGGAGGAGCTGGGGAGGGAGGAGGGTAATCCTGACTGAGACAGGAGGAGCTGGGGAGGGAGGAGGGTAATCCTGACTGAGACAGGTGGAGCTGTGGAGGGAGGAGGGTAATCCTGACTGAGACAGGAGGAGCTGGGGAGGGAGGAGGGTAATCCTGACGGAGACAGGTGGAGCTGGGGAGGGAGGAGGGTAATCCTGACTGAGACAGGTGGAGCTGGGGAGGGAGGAGGGTAATCCTGACTGAGACAGGTGGAGGTGGTGAGGGAGGATGGTAATCCTGACTGAGACAGGAGGAGCTGTGGAGCTGTGGAGGGAGGAGGGTAATCCTGACTGAGACAGGAGGAGCTGGGGAGGGAGGAGGGTAATCCTGACTGAGACAGGTGGAGCTGGGGAGGGAGGAGGGTAATCCTGACTGAGACAGGTGGAGCTGGGGAGGGAGGAGGGTAATCCTGACTGAGACAGGTGGAGGTGGTGAGGGAGGAGGGTAATCCTGACTGAGACAGGAGGAGCTGGGGAGGGAGGAGGGTAATCCTGACTGAGACAGGAGGAGCTGGTGAGGGAGGAGGGTAATCCTGACTGAGACAGGTGGAGCTGTGGAGGGAGGAGGGTAATCCTGACTGAGACAGGAGGAGCTGGGGAGGGAGGAGGGTAATCCTGACTGAGACAGGTGGAGGTGGTGAGGGAGGAGGGTAATCCTGACTGAGACAGGAGGAGCTGGGGAGGGAGGAGGGTAATCCTGACTGAGACAGGAGGAGCTGGGGAGGGAGGAGGGTAATCCTGACTGAGACAGGAGGAGCTGGGGAGGGAGGAGGGTAATCCTGACTGAGACAGGTGGAGCTGGGGAGGGAGGAGGGTAATCCTGACTGAGACAGGTGGAGCTGGGGAGGGAGGAGGGTAATCCTGACTGAGACAGGAGGAGCTGGGGAGGGAGGAGGGTAATCCTGACGGAGACAGGTGGAGCTGGGGATGGAGGAGGGTAATCCTGACTGAGACAGGAGGAGCTGGGAGGGAGGAGGGTAATCCTGACTGAGACAGGTGGAGCTGGGGAGGGAGGAGGGTAATCCTGACTGAGACAGGTGGAGCTGTGGAGGGAGGAGGGTAATCCTGACTGAGACAGGTGGAGCTGTGGATGGAGGAGGGTAATCCTGACTGAGACAGGAGGAGCTGGGAGGGAGGAGGGTAATCCTGACTGAGACAGGAGGAGCTGGGGATGGAGGAGGGTAATCCTGACTGAGACAGGTGGAGCTGTGGAGGGAGGAGGGTAATCCTGACTGAGACAGGTGGAGCTGTGGAGGGAGGAGGGTAATACCCTGAGACGGAGACAGGAGGAGCTGGGGAGTGAGGAGGGTAATCCTGACTGGAGACAGGAGGAGCTGGGGAGGGAGGAGGGTAATCCTGACTGAGACAGGTGGAGCTGGGGAGGGAGGAGGGTAATCCTGACTGAGACAGGTGGAGCTGGGGAGGGAGGAGGGTAATCCTGACTGAGACAGGTGGAGCTGGGGAGGGAGGAGGGTAATCCTGACTGAGACAGGAGGAGCTGGGGATGGAGGAGGGTAATCCTGACTGAGACAGGAGGAGCTGGGGAGGGAGGAGGGTAATCCTGACTGAGACAGGAGGAGCTGGGGAGGGAGGAGGGTAATCCTGACTGAGACAGGTGGAGCTGGGGAGGGAGGAGGGTAATCCTGACTGAGACAGGTGGAGCTGGGGAGGGAGGAGGGTAATCCTGACTGAGACAGGTGGAGCTGGGGAGGGAGGAGGGTAATCCTGACTGAGACAGGAGGAGCTGGGGAGGCAGGAGGGTAATCCTGACTGAGACAGGAGGAGCTGGGGAGGGAGGAGGGTAATCCTGACTGAGACAGGAGGAGCTGGGGAGGGAGGAGGGTAATCCTGACTGAGACAGGTGGAGCTGGGGAGGGAGGAGGGTAATCCTGACTGAGACAGGTGGAGCTGGGGAGGGAGGAGGGTAATCCTGACTGAGACAGGTGGAGGTGGTGAGGGAGGAGGGTAATCCTGACTGAGACAGGAGGAGCTGGGGAGGGAGGAGGGTAATCCTGACTGAGACAGGAGGAGCTGGGGAGGGAGGAGGGTAATCCTGACTGAGACAGGAGGAGCTGGGGAGGGAGGAGGGTAATCCTGACTGAGACAGGTGGAGCTGTGGAGGGAGGAGGGTAATCCTGACTGAGACAGGAGGAGCTGGGGAGGGAGGAGGGTAATCCTGACGGAGACAGGTGGAGCTGGGGAGGGAGGAGGGTAATCCTGACTGAGACAGGTGGAGCTGGGGAGGGAGGAGGGTAATCCTGACTGAGACAGGTGGAGGTGGTGAGGGAGGATGGTAATCCTGACTGAGACAGGAGGAGCTGTGGAGCTGTGGAGGGAGGAGGGTAATCCTGACTGAGACAGGAGGAGCTGGGGAGGGAGGAGGGTAATCCTGACTGAGACAGGTGGAGCTGGGGAGGGAGGAGGGTAATCCTGACTGAGACAGGTGGAGCTGGGGAGGGAGGAGGGTAATCCTGACTGAGACAGGTGGAGGTGGTGAGGGAGGAGGGTAATCCTGACTGAGACAGGAGGAGCTGGGGAGGGAGGAGGGTAATCCTGACTGAGACAGGAGGAGCTGGTGAGGGAGGAGGGTAATCCTGACTGAGACAGGTGGAGCTGTGGAGGGAGGAGGGTAATCCTGACTGAGACAGGAGGAGCTGGGGAGGGAGGAGGGTAATCCTGACTGAGACAGGTGGAGGTGGTGAGGGAGGAGGGTAATCCTGACTGAGACAGGAGGAGCTGGGGAGGGAGGAGGGTAATCCTGACTGAGACAGGAGGAGCTGGGGATGGAGGAGGGTAATCCTGACTGAGACAGGTGGAGCTGTGGAGGGAGGAGGGTAATCCTGACTGAGACAGGTGGAGCTGTGGAGGGAGGAGGGTAATACCCTGAGACGGAGACAGGAGGAGCTGGGGAGTGAGGAGGGTAATCCTGACTGGAGACAGGAGGAGCTGGGGAGGGAGGAGGGTAATCCTGACTGAGACAGGTGGAGCTGGGGAGGGAGGAGGGTAATCCTGACTGAGACAGGTGGAGCTGGGGAGGGAGGAGGGTAATCCTGACTGAGACAGGTGGAGCTGGGGAGGGAGGAGGGTAATCCTGACTGAGACAGGAGGAGCTGGGGATGGAGGAGGGTAATCCTGACTGAGACAGGTGGAGCTGGGGAGGGAGGAGGGTAATCCTGACTGAGACAGGAGGAGCTGGGGATGGAGGAGGGTAATCCTGACTGAGACAGGTGGAGCTGGGGAGGGAGGAGGGTAATCCTGACTGAGACAGGAGGAGCTGGGGAGGGAGGAGGGTAATCCTGACTGAGACAGGTGGAGCTGTGGATGGAGGAGGGTAATCCTGACTGAGACAGGTGGAGCTGGGGATGGAGGAGGGTAATCCTGACTGAGACAGGTGGAGCTGGGGAGGGAGGAGGGTAATCCTGACTGAGACAGGAGGAGCTGGGGAGGGAGGAGGGTAATCCTGACTGAGACAGGATCATAGCTGCTGATGATACTGATGAGCTTATATATGTATACAGTGATACAGTGACACAGTGTATCGTGTTCCTACAGGTAGAGCATCAGCTGAGAGTCACTGATGTAAGCTCGACTAACATGACCTGCCAGAACTGACGCTACGCTTGATTTTTATAAATCACAACTCATGCGTGTGAAGTGGCGTACGGCTCTTTCAGGGCCTGTTTTGTGCGATGCAGCAGTTATAAATGAGGCCCAGATACTGGAACACTGACCGGTCACAACACAACTCACACAACTAACACAACTCACACAACTAACACATCTAACACATCTAACACATCTAACACAACTCACTCAACTAACACATCTAACACATCTAACACATCTAACACAACTCACACAACTAACACATCTAACACATCTAACACAACTAACACAACTCACACAACTAACACATCTAACACAACTCACTCAACTAACACAACTAACACATCTAACAACTCAGACAACTCACTGCTTTATAATCCAGCATGTCTGTCAGACTCGCAGGAGAGAATCATCACTGTAATTATTATCATTTCATCTCTGCGCAGGAAGAGTTTGTGTCTCATTCTCTAATTACTGTCAGACGCCGTCTCACTCTCTCTCTCTCTCGCTCTACCTTTCTCTCTCTCGCTTTCTCTCGCTCTTTCTGCACACTTTTGTCATATTCAGGTTCTGTGTGAATCTCGGATAGTTAACCTTAAAATGATCATTCTGTCATTTACTTCTGACCTTCATGTCGTTCCAAAACTATGCTGTTGTTGTTTTTCACAATTTTTTGATGGTGTCCCATAAGCAGCATTTTTGCATTTTGACATTATTTATATATTCAATTCAGTACAAATATGTATAATTTACAACTGTTGTACTTTACAAATAATATTTAATTTTGTTAGGGATGCACGATATATCGGCCACCCTATCGGCATCGGCTGATTATATTAATTTTTAACGTTCACATTATCTGCCTGATAAAAAGATTTGTCCGATATATTAAAGTCGCTTCAGAACGTTCTCTCAAGGTTATGAACAAATGTTCTTCCAGTAACATTAATAGAACGTTCGTTCAGTTATCTGGTCTTTAATAATGTTCTCAAAACATTAGCACAAAAACATTATTTAATCATCGTTCATGGAGGGTTGTTTCTTGTTTCAGAACGTTCAGAGAACATTCAAATGTAACGATCCAATAATATTTGAAGAATCATACAATGGAATGTTCACATAAAATTTAAAAAAACGGACATTCAGAGAACATTCAAAAGTAAAATTTTTAATACTTAATGGTAACATTAGCAAAGCATTCTTAGAACATATTTTTGCAGCTGCTGACAATCGGTGGAGGAAATGTAAAGGTATTGTGCATGCAAAAAAAAAAGAAAAAATTATGTCATCATGTAATATATTTTGAGAAATGTCCATGTGTTTTTTTTTCTTTCTTTTTCATACAGTGAAAGGCAATGCGATTCAGTGCTGTTTGGTTCATTAAATCTTCTTTTGTGTTTCACTGAAGACAGAAAGTCAAACCGGTTTGAAACGACATTGTGAATAAATAGTGAGAGAGTGATTGTTTCTGGCTGAAGTGATATTCACCAGATCAGGCTTGATCTCCATCATGTAACTGGTTTGTGATGAAACATGCGCTGCAGATTTCTCTGTTTTTCCCAGTCTCTGTATCGCAGCGCACACATTGGAGACGTTTCTGCCGGTTTAGGATCTGGATCAGTTTCTCTCGTTGATCTGGAGTCTTGGCTGCGATCAGATGTTGTTCAGTGGCGCGTGTCGTCAGGATATACATTAATTAGCTTTAGCGGAGCTCAGGTCCACTGCGCGGGATCTGGATTAGATTATAAAGCTGCATTACAGAACATGACATGATTTACCCTGAACCGAAGGCCAGAGACCAGCGGTATTAGCCGAGGAGAAGCTCGCGTGGGCGTTCGGACAGATTTATCCATTTATAGGGATGTTTGGGAACCGTTCACTCGCCATCACACAGTTTCTCTGAAAACATGATTACTAAGGCGTTTTCTAAATTGAAATGGGATTATATGTAACATGAGTGTTCTGGCTAGTTATCTTACTGTATAAGGCACTGATGTTTAGAACGGCCGGTTTGTTGGAGGAGGATAAAATGAGAAGGATTCTCTAGTTTAAACACATCGATCTGCTCACACCAGAAACACAAGCAGCTTTAGGGAAATGTTTAGTCAGAACCATCATTTCTCTCAGAGGTCACAGGTTTCAGCAGTTTTACAACGCTTTCTGACTTTCTCAGTTTGTGTAAACCTATAGGAATTCAGAGTATTTATTTTCACCGCGTTAATCTCACATGTCTAGTAGAAGTATGTGGTTTTGTTTAATTAATTACAGTGTATACTTTTTTCTTGATTTCCCCCGAAAGAATGGAAGTGAAATGTGACAACATGCCCCATATGTGGGGTTCATTATAACATAACCATATGACAGATTAATGTCAAATGTTATCTGATCTAATCAAGAAATATACAAGACAAACTAAAATACGTTCTCAATAAAATACAATTATTAACTTTTTCATATAAAATGATGGCATTTTTTAATAATTAAAATAAATAAAAAATTGAGTTTGACAACAAACACACTGCAAAACACAGCATAGTTTAAAACATTATGATAATTATTAATTTCTGAACATTGACTCTCGGTTTTTATTCACCTATTTCTCATGATTTTTCAATAGAATTCATAAAAGTATACTAGAACAGCACTGTTCTAATAGGGACTAACGCAGTGTGACAACATGCCCCTCCCGAGTGTCTTCTGCTGGTAGATCAGCATTAAACAACTATCTCAACTGTTAAATAACAGGTATAGGATTACAGTAATATCAGATTTGTCTCATTTTAAATAAACACAAAAAAGAAAAATTAACATTTATTTTTGCTATGGTTACATAAATGTTCAGTGATATCTTCCAAAGATTTCCAAATTTTGGCATATTTTTCTCTCTATATAGTGTTGATATGGCAACTGGTAAATAGGTTCGTCAAAGAAGTGTGAGACAACTAGCCCCTAATTATCCGTCTTTTACCCACGATAGTGAGTTTACGCTAGTGAGTTTACGCTAGTGAGTTTATGATAGTGAGTTTACGATAGTGAGAGTGAGTTTACGCTAGTGAGTTTACGATAGTGAGAGTGAGTTTACGCTAGTGAGTTTACGCTAGTGAGTTTATGCTAGTGAGTTTACGCTAGTGAGTTTACGCTAGTGAGAGTACGATAGTGAGAGTGAGTTTACGATAGTGAGTTTATTGATAGTGAGAGTACGATAGTGAGAGTGAGTTTACGATAGTGAGAGTACGATAGTGAGAGTACAATAGTGAGTTTACGATAGTGAGAGTGAGTTTACGATGGTGAGTTTACGATGGTGAGAGTACGATGGTGAGAGTACGATGGTGAGAGTACGATAGTGAGTTTACGATAGTGAGTTTACGATAGTGAGAGTACGATAGTGAGAGTATGATAGTGAGAGTGAGTTTACGATGGTGAGTTTATGATAGTGAGAGTGAGTTTACGATAGTGAGAGTACGATAGTGAGAGTGAGTTTACGATAGTGAGAATGAGTTTATGATAGTGAGAGTGAGTTTACGATAGTAAGAGTACGATAGTGAGTTTACGATACTGAGAGTACGATAGTGAGAGTGAGAGTACGATAGTGAGAGTGAGTTTACGATAGTGAGTTTACGATAGTGAGAGTACGATAGTGAGAATACGATAGTGAGTTTACGATAGTGAGTACGATAGTGAGAATATGATAGTGAGAGTGAGTTTACGATAGTGAGTTTATGATAGTGAGTGAGTTTACGATAGTGAGAGTACGATAGTGAGAGTGAGTTTACGATAGTGAGAGTGAGTTTACGATAGTGAGAGTACGATAGTGAGAGTGAGTTTACGATAGTGAGAGTATGATAGTGAGAATGAGTTTACGATAGTGAGTTTATGATAGTGAGAGTACGATAGTGAGAGTACGCATACGATAGTGAGAGGGAGTTTACGATAGTGAGTTTATGATAGTGAGAGTGAGTTTACGATAGTGAGTTTATGATAGTGAGAGTGAGTTTACGATAGTGAGTTTACGATTCAGTTGTGAAGTAAACAGTTGGTGGATGTGTAGACATGGATCATGAGACTCACGACACACTGCAGATCTTGCGCCGTTTCCAAAGCCGTTCATCTGTCAGACGGGAGTGTGTGTGTGTGTGTGTGTGTGTGTGTGTGTGTCCGATCCATCGATCGCGGAAGCCAGAACCTGACAGATATTACAGATATTAAACACGACGTGTGTGAGAGAGAAATGTGTGTGCAAACAAGCATCTCTGATGATGTTCTTCTGTGCATCACTAAACCATTGAGGAAATGCTTCTGTTTCAGCCATAATCAATACAGCAGGAAAAACCATCAGCAGTCCTTCCAAATGGGCTTTACTTTTGTTAATGAAAATACTTTATTGAGTTTTACTTTATCTGAACTCAGTTCCTTTTGTAAATTCCCTATCCCTAAGCTTTTATTCTCTGCAGGTTCTGCTCGTTTTAACTCTAAATGTCTGTGATGTAATTAACGGAATGCAGAACAAAGAACCCTGGCCTGTATGAAAGAGCGTTTCAGACGTCTTATCGGCACACACTTTTTGCATTTAATTACTTTCTGCTGGAGTCATTGTTTCCCAAAATACAAATGAACGAGCTTGAACTCAACGAACACCTGAAATGTAAATGAATCCGCTGATCTTTGGTACAATGATACGCTGATGTCTGCTGTAAAGTAGAAATACACTATATTGCCAAAAGTTTTGTTTGCCTTTACATGCACATAAACTTTAATGACATCCCATGCTTAATCTGTAGGGTTTAATATGGAGTTGCTCCACCCTTTACAGCTATAGCAGCTTCAACTCTTCTGGGAAGGCCTTCCTCAAGGGTTAGGAGTGTGTTTATGGGAATTTTTGTCCATTCTTCTAGAAGTGCATTAGTGAGGTCAGGCACTGATGATGGACGAGAAGCTCTCAGTCTCGCTGTACTTCATCCCAGAGCTGTTCTCTAGTTCTCGAGTCCAGTTCCTCCACACTAAACTCCTCATCCGTGTCTTTATGGTCCTGCTTTATGCACTGGAGCGCAGTCATGCTGGAACAGGAACATCCACAAACTCTTCCCACAAAGTTGGGAGCATGAAATTGATTAAAATGTCTTTAAGAGTTCCTTTCACTGGAAATGGAAGCTTTAGCATAAGTTCTGCCAGGAAGACTCAATTGTTACGTAACTCATTGCATTCTCATCTATCCAATCGCATTCTAACACTTGCGGTATAAAAGATACTTACACATGTCTGAGTTCGCAGATGCTGACGCTTTCGTTCGCAGATGCCGATGCTTTCCAAAAATATTTTGGGGAATATAGTGTTCGTCTTCCAGTGAATTAGACTCTGGGAGAAAGTCAAGTTTTATTTTTCAGAGGTTTCCGACTTCACTCACATTGATTTAATCAGGTATCAAACAGATTCTCATTCTTACATTGATTCAAATCAAACCATCTGTATTTTCATCTCAAAGATCCACAACTCAACCTCAAAAGAGACTGCAGTATTTTCTCTTGAGATATTCTCATTACAGATTGTTTCATTCGCATTGATCCTCTTTTCACCTCGGCCTATAACTGGATGAGCGACAGATAAACGCAAACTTGCTCTCCTGGGGAAAATCTCTGCAAAATGAGGACGTTTCCATTTCAAGTGTCCACAACAACTCAAACCAACCAACACGGTTTCAGATCAGCAGACTCCACTCCCTTTGAGACAAATTAACCAACAGATTCAAATCAATCCAGTTGAAAACATACAGCGTTTACTCTGTTGAGACACAAACAAGCACACATTTAAATCAATGCACTTGAATTGATCCTGAGCTGCTTTGGTCTCCAAACTCTTATTTTAAAAGAAACATGCAGATTCTGTCCTCATTTACTCTTTCAAGCTCTAATAAGGGACAAAAAAGCACAACACAAGCATCACAAAAGTTGTCAATACCGAAAGTGTCTAGATAAAACCTGGTGTGTTACTTTTTGATACACCCTATTTTAATTGAATTGAGTTTAGAAATCTGCAAATACACAGTAAGCTTTTTTAGCTTGACAGCCTCGGTTTCTATTAACGTTCTTTATTGTGTAAGTTCTAGACTTCATCATCTCTTCTGAGGTTGAATTATGGTTCTTTGACATTAAAATGCAGATAAGGGATCGGCTGTAGGAATTGTAACATAATCCATGTTTTGAATGAATGTATCAGCGCTGTATCACACGAAGCAGCTGCGCTTCGAAACACTACTTTAACACGCATTACACCGAGGAAAAGAAAAGCTGAAGACAGTCCATTCCCTTGGATACACTCATATAAACTTCAGCTTTTAAACCTTTTAAAAATGGTTTTTATACGGATGCTTAAGGAACAGTACATTGTATCATTCTTTAAACATTATTGGAATGTTACATTTGAATGTTCTCTGAATGTTACATTTAAAAACCGTTAGAAGAACATCCAACTGAAACACTCTGGTGCTCTTCGCGTGTCAATCAAAAATGACAGAATTTTATTTATCAATGAAATGAATGTACTATATATTAGTTTGATGTTTTTTTTATTTAATATTTTGTATTTTTAGGGGATTTTGTGGTACTAAATTATATTTATGCTGTATTTATAATCCATTTATTCACTTTTTGAGCATAGACTGCAAGTAAATCTTCAATGCTTTAAAGCACAGACTGAAGTTTGATCTCATTTTAAAGACGACACTTGGCAGATTATTGCTGAAGTAAAAAAAGTTAACTTAAAAAAGGAACAGCATTTTACATTTATTGTTATGAAAAATGCACAAAAATACTATTTTCAATTTTTATGTAAAATATATATTTTCAAAATCACGTTTAACTCTAAAAGTGCAAAAAAATCAAAGCCATAAATCTAAACAAGTTGTGTTACAAATTTGAGCTTGATATCCTAAAAAAATTTGCTTTCAGTGAGATTTAGCTGCAAACGCTTCCACTAGAGGAAATGTGTCTCCCATTAATTTCCAACGCGCTCATTGTTGACTGTGAGAAACACAAGTGTGACTGTTTTTATCAGGACCATTTAACCCGTCAAAAATTGTCAAAAATGAACGAAGAGCATCAGAGTTAGAAAAAAAGTTCCATGAACGATGTAAGGAACATTTTGAGAACATTAAAGACCAGATAACTTTTAACGTTTCTGAACGTTCCCTGGTTTGAGTGTTTTTAACTCACATCAGGCTTTATCATCGTCGCACTGAATCAAACATGAGGACTAAATGATGTTTGTTGATGGATTGTGTGATTATTGGTATGATGTGACATTATGAGTTTGTGTAATGGATCATAATGGCGTCTCTGTGAACGCAAGGGCAGATTCTCTCTGATCTCCATTACACACACTCTCACACTCGTGTGTGTGTTTACTGAGAGGACGCTGTGTGTGTTTGCATTTGTTGTAATTGTCCTGAACTCGTTGTCTGTCATCTAATGACTGACGCTTTAATAACGAGCCGCTGTAAACGTCCATTAACCGTTACAGGGTTTAACACGGTCGTTTCACTGGGGGAAAATGAACAAACGATGAGTTTTATTACAGCTCAGAATCAAAATCAAGAAGACATTACATTTGATAAAAAAGAAAATAA
>JAULUF010000054.1:600000-620000 GCA_031834385.1 Semotilus atromaculatus
ATTCCTGACCAACGGCTCCCCGGGGATGCGAGCCTATCCCGTCACAGCGTTCGTACCACATGACCCCCAGAACGCCAACGATTCGCTCCTGGCGAATTTAACCGACAGCCACAACGTTAGCGTGACCTATGACCCTCTCGGCGGCCACACCGTCTGGCAGGTCGTGATGATCGTGTTCTTGTGCGGCTCGCTTTCCTTAATCACGATCATCGGGAACATCCTAGTCCTGGTGTCGTTTAAAGTCAACAAGCAGTTGAAAACGGTGAATAACTATTACTTGCTAAGCCTGGCGTTCGCCGACCTCATAATCGGCGTGCTTTCCATGAACCTCTACACCACGTACATCATCATGAACCAATGGGCTCTCGGGAACTGGGCATGTGACCTGTGGTTAGCCATCGATTACGTAGCCAGTAACGCATCCGTGATGAACCTTCTGGTTATTAGCTTCGACAGGTACTTTTCTGTGACGCGCCCGCTAACCTACCGAGCCAAGCGCACCACTAAACGAGCCATGACTATGATCGGACTCGCCTGGTCCATTTCGTTTATCCTATGGGCGCCAGCGATCCTCTTCTGGCAGTATTTCGTGGGCAAGCGAACAGTCGCGGCGGGCGAATGCTACATTCAGTTTCTCTCGGAGCCGATCACGACGTTCTGCACGGCTATCGCCGCGTTTTACCTTCCCGTCACCATCATAACCGTCCTTTACTGGCGAATCTACCGGGAGACGGAGAACCGGTCCAAAGAGCTAGCAGGATTAAAGGCTTCGGGAAACCAAGGGGAAACACCGGAGAATCGAAGCTACGATCCGAATCCGTCAAGCCGGAAACGATCCAGGAAAGCTAAACGCCGTTTGTGGCTCTGGTTTCGGCGTAAACGCGGTAGCACCGACACGGATCGCAGCGACAGCTGGAATAACAACGACACTGCCGTATCTATCGACCAATCGGATGATGACGAAGACGAAGATGTTGAAGACGCACGTCACGTTTATGCAGTCGCGCTCGATAGCCTCCGACCGACGGACTCAGGCGCCACGCCGCCCAGAAACGAGACTCCGCCGAAAGACCAACCCAACGCCAGCGTCAATAAAGATGGCAAACGCTTCCCCTGCAAGGCTAAAACACGCAAAAAAGTGTCTCTGGTGAAGGAGAAGAAGGCGGCGCAGACGCTGAGCGCGATCCTGCTAGCGTTCATCATCACCTGGACGCCGTATAACATCATGGTCCTCCTGAACGCCTTCTGTGACGAGTGTATTCCTGCGACGCTGTGGGCTCTGGGTTACTGGCTGTGCTACGTCAACAGTACTGTCAATCCCATGTGTTACGCGCTCTGTAACAAAACCTTCCGCACCACCTTCAGGGCCATCCTGATGTGTCAGTGGAAACACAACAAACCAGTTCAGCAGAGACCGGTCCAGCCCCCCCGCAGACACGGCCCGGACTGAAGGAGTGTGTGACAGCACATTCACCGCAAAAAATGCTTTCGTACTTAGTATTTTTGTCTTGATTCCAGTCCAAATGACTACAAATTCTTAAAAAGTTTTAATATCATGTCCCTTTTCACAAGATGTAGCCTAATATAAATCTAAGAATTTGTCTGTGAAATTTCAGCTCAAAATTCTCCCCAGATCATTTATTATAGTTTGTCAAATGTGCCCCTTTTTGATGTGTCCCTTTAAATGCAAATGAGTTGCTGTCACTTTTCATGTGTTCTGTGTTGGTAGAAGCACCGATTATAGCACTTAAAGTCGGATTTTAATGATTTCCTTAATGATCCCCACCCCCTTAGATATTTGACTCATCTAGTAAATCCATCTTGATTTAAGAATTTTTAGATATTTGGCCTGTAAACTAGTAAAAAAGTAGGACAATCATTTTTTGTAGGTTCCTTACAGCAAAAACTGCAAAGATGAGGCTCTTCCTCAGTGTTTCTGTCTTGTTGTTTTTTCAGCACGAATATAAAAATGAAAAAAAAAAAAAAAGTCCTGACTGACGGTTGACATTGTGCGTTGTTTTCTGAAGGCCTGTACAGTATTAATGTTTATACACTGCAAAAAATTATTTTCTTACTCAGTATTTTTGTCTTGTTTCCAGTCCAAATAACTAAAGATTCTAAAATCAAGATGCATTCACTAGATGAGTAAGGGTTATAAAACTAATATGTATATATATATATATATATTTTTTTTTTTTTGCAGTGAACCCATCAAACACGGATTGTGTGACTTATAAATATTTTCCGCACCCTGTACATAATTATAAACCTTATGAAATGAAAAGTTTTATTTCCTGTATTGATGCATTTCCTACTGAAACTAATGGTTGGTACATACAGTATTTAAGGGCTCATCCTTTTTTATGTACATTAACATGCATTTGGCAGACACTTTTATCCATTGCATTCAAGCTATACGCCTTTACATTCGACCAGTTCTTGCTTTCCCTGGGACTCGAACCCATGATCTGTGTTACAAGATCTACAGGAAAGCTTTAAAACGTCACACTTTTGACTTTCTCACCATTATGAGCAAAAAATGTGAGAAAATAGGCTAATGTAGGGTTGGACAAATGCATTATCATTTGGACTTAATGAAGCTATTAATAATCCGCGTCACTGATCTGGTTGGTGTGTTTCAGTGGTTTATGGTGGTTGTGTGTGATGCTCCATGTGTGTTAAAATGACTAACTGGGTCTGATGTCATGACTGTTTTTAAATGCGTTTCCAATAATGCTGAATGCATTTAAGTCATGTGCACACTGCAAAACTGAAGCACTTTATTTTGAGTTTGAGTTTGAGAGACTGCAACAGAAAACTAATTTCTAAAGCAAGAATATTTACTGTTATGTGGAATCTTTTTTTATTCCGAGTACATTTGGCTAGATACTGTTGTAAAACTTTGAGACGGTTCTCCACACTGTAAGTTACGATTCCTCAGTGTATTTCACCCCTGAGAGCAGCGATTGAAGCCAATAAAGCCGAAGCGCTGTGGAGATGGAGCCAGAGGAACGTCGGCCCACGCGTCGCATCCCTCAAATTTACCAGTTTTTCTTTTTTTCCCTGTTCAACACTCTTATAAATAAAGGTTCTTTATTGGCATCAATGGTTCCGTGAATAACCTTTAATCTTTCCAATCCACATAAGTTATTTTACTTTAGATTATTAAAAATGGTTCAGAACTGATCAAGGTTTGCTGTAGCCTACGTGGAACCAAGAATGGTTCTTCTATGGCATTTAATGCAAAATAAATTAACCTTGTGGAACCTTTATTTTTAAGAGTGTTTGCAACTCAGTGTTAACCCTTCTGCGTGTTTAGAAGAATAAATATGATTGAGAACTAATGCCCGGATCGCCGCTTCCGTCCGGAGAATGACCCACACCGAGTGTTTAATGTCCTTCTGTATTGTAGTGTGCACCTCATTGTAGAAAAATATATTGTTGAAATTGGCTATCACAACCTCCTAGACTAACTTTCCTGGATTTAAACTAAATAATATCAAAGTTGTCACATAAAGGGGCTGTATTTAGGAATTGTTTTATTGCCAATGTGTTTTATTGCCAACAGCTTGTAGAGAACTAAGAACGCGATCTGTTTCGATTCCCAGGTTGTCTATGAAAGCTGATTTTTAGGACTCGGGTCGTTTTTGCCGCGAAAATCATAAGTGTGTGACGGTTACGCAGCGCGCGCTCCCGATAACGTCTCTTCCGTAAACAATGTTCAGGATAATGAGCCATTCATGTCAATTGTCATGCGAAGAAAAAGGATGTATTCAAACAATCTGAATTACTAATGCAGGACTGAATGTCCCAGTATCTAAAGCTGTTCTCGCGATTCTTATTGTAATCAATCAAACTTTAATCCCAAAGGTTAGGTAGATTCAGAGGCATAATAAGATACTGTAACAATGCAACAATATTAAAACAACGCATTGGCATTTACATTTTACTTCTGATATTTAAGTAGCCTACTTTTAAAAACACGTACTTCTGTGCTTTTATGTATGTAAAAATAGGTATTTACAACTTTTACTTGTAACGGAGTAATATTTGACTAGTATCTGTACTTTCACGCAAGTAAGGAAGCTGAATTTGAATGACGTCATCTGTCCACATATTGAGAGGAAGCACATATTCATCTAACCGTCGCTCTCGAAGGTATTTCTAACTTCGTTTTACTTTTAAGTGAAGAACGAAAAAGTTATTTGCTGTAACTGTTAAGTATGTCAGGTCATTGAATCGCGTTCAGTCTCTCGTGCATCATATCACGTGTTTACGAGCGCGATCACGAGCAGGAAGTGCTGCTGCAGTTCCATTAACGGCCACCGGTGTCGCTAATAACACGGGTTTCTCAATTCTACAGAAAGCCCCTTAAAAACAACTTCATATTTCAAGTTGACTAAACTTAAATATTTAAGGCTTTTTTTATTCAACAACTTTCAGTGTTGAACTGTACAGTTCAGCAGTTTTTAACCTCTTCCTCTTAAAAACTCTTCGAATTAGTGCAAAAACAACTTAGCAGGGGAAGGATCTGCTGCAAAACATTCTAGAAATGTAAAATGATCCTGTAACGAATTTATCTTTTTAATTGTGAAATGTGACATTTCATTATTGTGTCTATGCATATCTCTGGTTATGAATGTCAGATGAATGGGAGTTTAGTGCCTGTATCTGTCAGATTGTGTAGTTTAGCCAACATGGAGCCATCGATTTCAGATTAATACATGGTGTTTTTTATATGGTTGGTTAGAAAACAATATGCCCTCGTGAATATGTAAATGTCTCTGAAAATAAACTATGACAGGGATTTCCTCTAAAAGTGGATTTCTCACAGTGATTGGAACATCTGCCCTGTTTTTCAGCATGTTTGGGGACAAAGATCCCTTGATCACCAATAATGTTGTGTACAGTATAATGTCGAGAGATGCAGCATTTTTAATACGAGACCTCAAAGATCACACGCAGAGCGACACTGCCCTCTGGTGGGCGGAGGACGAACACACTCGGGGAAAGCAGAATATACATTTTAATTCACTTTGGTTCACTGTTTCTTTATCCAGGATGATTGGTAATCTTTATATTGATTACTGTAGCACCGGGAGTGATCATTTACAAAAATTATGTACACAATTTTACGAGTTTTGTCTATACTGAGATGTTTGATCAATAAAACCAACTGTTTCTTTTGTGGTTATATTTTGTATGAGATACTAAATATTTTTTCTTTGAACAATTTTTCAAAGAAGTATTTACACACACACACACACACACACACTGACTAACTCACACACACACACACACACACACACACACACACACACACAGACAGACTAAACTCTCTCTCTCTCACACACTTATTAAAAACAGTTATTGGAATGTTGTGCAATAACAAAATTGTTCTAGTAAAGTGCATTTTAAGTAGTTTAAAATTTACTTTTGACATTTATTTTGAATGAATACATATCGATTCTGAAAGTCGCTGATTCTGTTAGCGTGTTCAGCACATAATCTGTGGAAGGGAGATGTAAACGCGTTTAATATTATACCACATATTTTTCCGTGACTCAGATCAAGTTGAACTTTTCTTTATTTGTGTAAAATTTAGATTTCACTGGTTTATTAAATGATCGCACTGATGATCAAGCCCCGCTGAGCCTCCGCCAGTTCTGCGTGTAATGACTGCAATGGCCGCTGGGTGTCGCTGTCGCAGCAGGAATCGCGCGCGGCGCAGGTGACGCGCATTACACCAGCCGGCGGGAAAGATGAACACACACACACACACACACACGGTGTGTTAAACACGCTGCAGTGATTCGTGAGTGAGTATAACATGAGACAAACCCACAAACACGGGGTTTTAAACAGAAGTTCAGAGTTACAGGCGGTTTCTCTCCGGTCGAGTGCGCTTTCATCAAGGTGCAGTTACAGGATAAATAGGTTTGTCACATTGGTTTTCGTCGATTGGTTTTAAAATTCAGAATCCGATTTAAAGCCTTTTAGTATCTTTGAACTGAAGAGATCTTAATGTCTAGTTTAATATTAGATTCACATGAGTTGAGCTCGGTGTTCGAGTCACTGTCAGTCATTAAAGTCCTTGATTTCGCGTCAAGTAAAGTCAAAACTATCTTATTGAGGTAATTAGCTAACGACAGAAAACGAAATTAGATGTGAGGAACAACCACATGAGTGTAAGACATCTATTTACCAACCAAATTAAAGAGTTAATCACTGCAATCACGGCTGACCGAAGCGTCGTGACGTCACCACGCGCGTTCCCTGTAGCCGATGACGTCATGTAGACGCTGCTGAAACTACTGTAAATGTGTCAAATAAGCAAATATTCTTTTTAACGTAGTTATTGTAATGGTTTCGGACTGTAGTAGAACTGAAGCATGTTAATTTATCAGTAGAAAATGAATAACCGAAGTACCACAATGTTGTTAGCTCAACATACTTAATGCTTGTAAATTACTTGTCTTATATCTTGTTTTGTATCTTTAATATATGAGTTTAAGCTGAAGTTGGGGGATAAAATGCATCTCTGAACAAGAACAACATAGTTGTAGCACTTATATATCACTGTAAATTTAGTTTTCAGTTCACACACATTATTTTCAGTTTCATTTCTTAATGTTAGATTCTGCTGCCAATCCTATAAAAACATTTATTTTTCATCTCTTTAAACTAAATGACTGAGCTGAAAAGAGTTGAAATGTTTCTCACAACTGCAGCGTGTTTAATTTAATTTTTTAATTTATAATTGATAAAGTTAAGTTGTGGCATATTTTTGTCTCATTTATTTCTACAGTGCTTTATACGGTATAGATCCTTTCAAAGCAGCTTCACAATAACAGTAAATAACAGAATCGATGATGCAAAATTTATCCAACAAAATAGTATTAAAGACAATAGTGTCAGTTAAATGACAGCTCTGTGACTCGGTCTAGTTTTACAGTGAAAAAAACTTAAAATGAGACCCATGTATCTGATAACAATAGACTTGTTATCAGAGAATGTTTTTTAATATATATACAGTACTGTGCAAAAGTTTTAGATCGGTAAGATTTTTTTATGTTTTTAAAAGAAGTCTCTTCTGCTCACCAAGGCTGCAATTATTTGATAAAAAAAAAAAAAAACAGTAATATTGTGAAATATTATTACAATTTAAAACAGCGGGTTTCTATGTGAATATATAGTAAAGTGTAATTTATTCCTGTGATCAAAGCTGAATTTATCATCATCATTACTCCAGTCTTCAGTGTCACATGATTCTTCAGAAATCAGGATAATATGATGATCTGATGCTCAAATCCTCAGATAGATGTGATGAATTGTTTTTGTAAATTTGACTCATACATCATGTACAGTCTGTATATGATTTAACGTTTCCCGATGGTCTAGAGTTAAAAGAAATAGCAGTATATTGCAATATCGAATCGCAATACTTGTAGAATCGAATTTAAAAAAAATTCAATACATATCGCATCGGCACACAAGTATCGTGATCGTATCGATCGGGAGATCGTCCCAGCCCTACTGTATACATGTATGTAGAGTAAGATAATAATGTCATTATATATATATATGTATGTTATAATTTAAAAAAATATATAAATAGTATAAAAAAAAATAAATATATATATATATATATATATGGAAAAAATAAATATATATATTATATTAAAAAATATATATAAATAATACAAAATATATAAATAAAATAAGAAAATATATCAATAATATAAAATACTGAGGTTAATTTACAGTCTTAACAGCTACTTTATTCTTCAGTGTGTAAATCAGTTTAATATCCCACTATTATTTTCAGTCTCATTTGAAACTCATTTTTTTTTATTAATGAGGTGAAATGAGTTTAAATGTGTGCAGGAGTACGTGTTTTAATCTTGAATGAGGGGAAAAGAAACTCCTCGTGAGTGTAAAGCTGGTCATTAACGCGTTGATGCTCGTCTTATATATTTTATTTTATTTATATGTTTAAGTAAAATAAGTGGAGAAAAAAAAACAGATTTTCTAACAGCTAGTGTATATTTCCAAGTGTACAGTGAGGCTGTTATTAATGTGTCCCACAGCTGGTGTGTGTGTGTGTGTGTGTGAGACGATGCAGAAGCTGGAGCTGCCCGCGATCGGACACAAGCTGCTGGAGGCCCTGAGTCTGGGCCGGCGGCAGCGGCTCATCTTCCCCCGCACGCACACTGAGGACCCGCGCACGCACACACGCACGCGCGCGCACGTCCCTCGGGATCAGCGCCCCTCCCTCCCCGGATCCGATCGGGATGAGAGCGAGAGCGAGCTTCTGTATCTCTCCTTCGTCACAGCCTCGTCCTCCTCACGCCTCTCCTCGTCATCCTCCTCCTCCTCACCCGAGAGCCGACACACCAGACACAGGCATGGCGTGAGAGAACCGCTGATCATGGGAAACCAGGACGGGAAGCTAAAGCGGGACGCGGGAGTGGCGGATGAGAACGGCGCTCACGAGGGTGTGAAGAAAGGGAAGAAATCACACGGGAGAGCGGGGGAGGGAGGGAAGAAGAAAAGCAGATCGGACAGATCCTCAGTGTTCCCTCACATACGCAAGCGCAAGAACCTGAAGGCCAAGGGACTCCTGAGCGCATCTAAAGAGGACGCGCTCGATGAGCTGGACAGCGCTCAGTCCCAGTGCAATAACAAGACTCCGGATCTCTCCGGGGACGATGAGCTCGGACACTCGGACGCCGAGCCCGAAAGGCCTCGTGTGTGTGTTCTCCCCGACGGGCCCGAGGAAGAGGAGAAGATCCGGAGCTCGGGATCCGACACGGACATCTACAGCTTCCACTCGGCCGCCGAGCAGGAGGATCTGCTGGCTGACATCCAGCACGCCATCCGGATCAAGCAGGGAGTGATGCTCAGCGACGTGGAGATCCCGTGGGAACGGGACGGTAAAGGGAACACCCCGACGCCCGAGTCCCCCGAGCCGTTCACGGTGCTGGAAGCCTTTCCCAAACACCGGCACGGCACGGCAAGGCAAGTTCAGCTCTGCTGCGTCTCACACACGCAGGACTATAGTCACTCCGTCACAGCAAGGCGAATTAAAACGGTTAAAAGAGACGAATGAGACAATGAATTAAGAGTTAAAAAGATGATGCGTTGATAAACACTGAGATTTTCTTAAAAGGAATTAAGAGATGTGACTATGGGTACATTTTTTATTTTTTTGATAAATAAGCTTTTCATTGTTAGGATATGGCAATATTTGGCCGAGATGCAACTATTTGTTAACCTGGAAAAAAAATCGAAACGAAAAAAGATGATGCGTTGATAAACTTTTACACAACTCCCATTTTTTTAAATTGATAAATAAGCTTTCCATTAATGTGTGGTTTGTTAGGATATGACGATATTTGGCCGAGATGCAACTATTTGTTAATCTTGAATCTGGGGGTGGAAAAAAAATCAAAACATTGAGAAAATCCCCTGTAAAGTTGTGCGTTTATGTTGGCGATTTGCTGCATTCACTCACAGAAATAAATGTTTTATATATTTATACAGAAAGGAGTTAAAATAATCACACAGTGAAAGGAAGGAAAGGTTGTGGTACATGTGTGGGTCAAAATTATTGAGTTTTCTTTTATGCCAAGAGTCATTATGATATTAAGTAAAGATCGTGTTCCATGAAGATATTTTGTACATTTTCTAGGTATGAGTTATAAATCACAATTTCAAAAAGTTGACCCATGTGACTGATGTTGTGGTCCAGGGTCACATATATGATAGTTATTCAATGAATTAAGAGTAAAAAGATGATACATCATCTGGCAAAAACACAGGCGTATCATATCATAACTCCCAGTTTTACTGTTTTAAACACGAGTTTATATATATTGCACGTTTCATACACTATGGCAGTTCAAAGTGCTTTACACAGAAAGGAATTATAATAATCACACAATAAAAACAAGGAAAATTAAAACGGTTATGAAAGGAATTAAGAGATGATACATAGATGAACTTCTCATCTGGAAAAACACCGGCGTATCATATTTTTCACAACTCTGAGATTTCCCCATGATGACTGAATCAGACATGTCTATCACACACACTGCAAAACATGCTTTTCTCACTCAATGTTTGTGTCTTGTTTCCAGTCCAAATATCTAAAGATTCTTAAATCAATCTGGTTTCCATTTGAATTATCATTATTTTTCTGACCCCCTTGTTTTAAGCAAAAACTCACTTCATTTTGATTTATTTCCCCAGAAAACAAGACATAATAATATCTAATGGCATTTTATTAATCTAGTAAATGCATCTTGATTAAAGAATCTTTAGATATTAGGACTGTAAACAAGACACACATCCTGAGTAAGAAAAGCATTTTTTGCGGTGTGTTTTTCAGTGTGTTTCCCCCATGTTGATCACAGTGTGTGTGTGTGTGTGTGTGTTCCCTTTCGTTAGTGAGACGCAGATCCCGGCTGTGAATGGAGTGAATGGAGACTCGGACGTGGGCCTTTGTGCCGGCGTCACAAAAGATCCCGACTCCCCCGTTCCCGATCCCACGGTTGCCATGACGACCAGCTTCCCCGATCTCAGCGCTTCCTTCGAGAGCGCGGTGGAGGCCGAGGAGGACTCGGCTCCGAGCACGGACACGCTCTCCACGGGGTCGGTGGAGTGTGTGAGCGCTGACGAGCGCCGCCGCAAGACTAGCGTGACGTTCCCGGCGCACACTGAAAGCCCTTTAGCCACGCGGCTCCTGAAGTCCTCGGTGAAGCCGTATCCACCAATCAGCACGTCCTACATCAAGACCACGACGCGCCAGCTGAGCTCTCCCTCGTGTTCCCCGGCCCCGTCCCCGACACACAGCCCACGGGTCCCTCGGCCCGACCGGAGGCGGCTCCGGCGCCAGCGCTCGCACAGCATCACCGGACCCATCAGCCGGTCCGCAGACTGGACCGAGGACATCCGGGCTCCTAAAGCCGTCGGGTCCGCTGACTATCTGGGGTACGGTGGCTCGGAGGGAGCGCTGAGGACACGGACACCGTCGGCATCTCAGGCGTCGGCATGCGGCCTTCAGGAGGTGTTCACAGGTGAGCGACTCCGGGAGTAGTTTACCGCGAGGTCTCGCTGGTTTACGTTAGTTAATGCATGAACTAATGATGAGGATGAGCAATGCATTTATTTTAGTGCTGGGCAATGATTAATCACGATTAATCGCATCCAAAATAAGTGTTTTTTTTCAAGTGTGTGTATAATTATTTTGAATATATAAATACACATGCATGTATATATTTAAGAAATATTTGCATGTATATACTGTATACATAAATTATATTATATATATAAATATTGGATATATAACTTTTTTTAAATGTATACATGCATGTGTGTGTGTGTGTGTGTATTTATATATTCAAAATAATTATACAAAGTACACACACATATATTAAGTAAACAAACTTTTATTTTGGATGCGATTAATCATTGCCCAGCACTAAAATAAATGCATTGCTCATCATTAGTTCATGCACTTTGAACTAACATAAAAAAGGGTTAATAAATAAATGCATCTTAATCTTTTTTATGTTAGTTCACAGTGCATTAACTAAATCAAGAACTAATAAGGAGCAATACATTTCAATGAACTCTTCCATTAAAAAACAGATTTTTCGGACTATTATCATTCGTCAGGCTTTAAATGGTTAAACTAGAACTAACATTGAGCGATGCATTTATTTATTAACCCTTTGTTAATGTTAGTTTACGGTGCATTAAGGATTAGGATTAAGGATTTTTATTGTCGTTCCAAAACATGGTACGTGAGCTGGAACGAAATTATGTACTGAGGTCCGGTTAAAACCACTCACAGATTAACCCTATAAAGCCTACTGTATCATATTTAATACACACAGGTTATTTTTGATAATTTATCTGAAAGTTCAATAAACTCTTCCATTAAAAAAAAAAAAAGATTATTCTGATGTCAGGATTTAAATGGTTAAACCAGAACTAACATTAAGCATTTGTTACAATATTACCCTTTGTTGATGTTAGTTTACGGTGCATTAACTAATGTTAACAGATTCAACTTTTGATCAAATCTGTTGAGATTGAAAAATCACATTTATTTTTGATATTTTATCTAAAAGGTTCAATAAACTCTTCTATGAAAAAAATAGATTTTTCTGACAATTATCATTCGTCAGAGTTTAAATGGTTAAACAAGAACCAACAATGATAATGCATTTGTTACAGTATTAATCTTTGTTGATGTTAGTTTATAAAAACTATAACTGAATGGATGTGAAGTGACACCGTAGGTCACGTGACAAAACAACATGGCGGATGTTGTACTGTACATCCACATTTTATTATGCTGTACAGAACGCACATTCTCATAGTGTCTGTCCTGAAGCGGGGCATTATGGGTCTGAGGCTTTGTCTGTGTTAGTGAATGGATGAGACTCGTTGTTGTGCAAAAACACAATCAGTATTTTTGTCTTGTTTGTTTGAAATCATTCAATGCATTTACTGGAGAAGCAAAACTACAATAATTATCACAATGAAGTGAATTTTGCTTAAAACGAGAACAAATATCTGCCAGAAATGAATTAAGTTGATTTTTCTGACTTAACTGACACATATTTTTGTTCTTGTTTAAATATAAACTCACTCAATTTTTACCAAATTCTTCGGAATAAATGCAAATCACATGTAAACAAATATGTGAATCAAAGTTTAGGCTTCATATAAACAGAACTTTCTGAATCTGAAATCAGACTGAATTCATTCGGATTGACAAAATAGTGCATGTAAACTTTCCTAATGATACACACACACGTGACGTTGTGTTGATTCTAGATCAGTGGCAATCACAAACAACTCTTCAGCTCTTCCTCTCTCTCTCTCTCTCTCTCTCTCTCTCTCTCTCTCTCTCTCTCTCTCTCTCTCTCTCTCTCTCTCTCTCTCTCTCTCTCTCTCTCTCTCTCTCTCTCTCTCTCTCTCTCTCTCTCTCTCTCTCTCTCTCTCTCTCTCTCTCTCTCTCTCTCTCTCTCTCTCTCTCTCACACAGTCTCTCTCTCTCTCTCTCTCTCTCACACTCACACACTCACACTCACTCACTCACACACACTCACACACTCACACACGAGAGCAGATGGCAGTGCTGATCAGACCCTGAGGACTTTGCCCATTAGTGACATCGCTCGCTCGCTCTCAGCCAATCAGATCGTGAGATGCTGCTGAAGCTCCAAGCACATGTGAGGCTCTATTGAGCGATGCGACGCGGATCGATGGGAACCGCAGCCGGATAAACGTTACAGACCCTCGTGTGTTTCTGCTGTTGTCATTCTACTTTTTATTTTATTTTAATAATCTAAGAACCTTTTCCACTGTAAAGCACTTCAATGTTTCTGTGGATGTTAAAGGTTCTTCATAAAGTACATTTATGTTTAATATGAGTGAAGCTGATCAGCAGAGGAACTACTTTAATATCTGACATTTATTATCCATTAGCAGACTTTCTGATGGACTCCACCAAAGAACCAACAGGATATGATGCGTTTCCTCAGTGTTTGTCTCGTTTTCCAGAGCTAATATCTCCAGATGCGTTTACTGGAGAAGCAACATGACTGAAGATATTAAGTTTTGTTTTTTGAGATGTATCAAAGTTAAGTGACAATTATTGTTTTGTCTATTTTTATGACCCCACTGGCAGTTATTTACCCCCCTTTTTTAAGCATAGTCACTATATTTTGATGCATTTTTCTGAAAACAAGACTTCATAGAAGTAACTTTTCTTCTCAAGTAAATGCATCTCGATTTAAAAATGCTTTGATGGTTTTTCTGTCTTGTTTTCCTTTATAAATGAGGAAGAAAATCTCTCTTGTGTGTTCTTCTCATGGTCCATCGGGTTAAACACACCATGTCAAATCTCTCTAAACGTGTGCCAGTCGCCCGTGTGTGTGTGTGTGTGTGTGTCGCTCCAGGCTAATGTTTGTCGTTTCACTGAACTGCAATATCTGCCTAATCAGGGCAATGCTGATCGATTAAAACGATAAATATTGATATGATTACTGATAGCATTCATCCCTAGAGTCAGGAGAGTGTTTTGGTTGATTGTCTTCTATAGGCAGAACTACATCTCCCATGATGCACCTTGCTGTGTTTTGGCTCTCTGACCGTGTTCTTTGTTCTTATTGACATGCTAATGAAGTTAATGAGCTGTGAACTCCAGGCGCAGTCTCTCTGAAAACATCAGACTCGCCAAGCTTGTTTCTGCCTGGGAATAAAATTTAAAAAGTAATTGTGCGCAGTTATGAATATATTTCTAGCATTTCTGATTTTAGCCATCTTTCCATCTATTTTTATGTGCATTTTTGGGATATTGCATAAAATAACTGCTGAAAAATGTCTGCTCAATTGTGGCGGATAATTCTTTTTATCCAAAATAAAAATCATGCGCATAAACTACTGTAAAATAATTGCTTTATTGCAATTCTGACTGTCTTGCAATTGATATTACAATTGAGTTTATATCTGACTTTTTTTCTTAGAGTTGTGAAATTTATAGTGTTTTATTTCTCTCGCAATTGTGACTGTTTTAATGCCGTTTCAAATGTATATCTAACAATTGTGACTTTATTTGTTGCAATTCTAACTTTATTGCAATTCCATGTTTATATCTTGCAATTCTGACTTTTAAGTATTGTGAAATATATTAAATATAGATTTTATTTCCCGCAAATGCAATTTTATGTCAATTTGGACTTTATTTCTTGCAATTATCAGTTTATTTCTTGTTATGACTTTTTATCTCAGAATTGTGAAATATATTAGATTAGCAAGTTTGAGTTTATAAATAAAGAATTTTGAGAAGTTGCAGTTACCGTTTTTTTAATCTTCTTATTCTGTGTGGAAACAAGCTTCACGACAGAGTTAGTCTATAAAGCGTTCTGAGTCGGGTCTGGGTTTCAGTGAGCTGGAAGCTTCAGATCTGATCGTGTTTGGTTGTGGTTTGATGCGGGAGCGCGCAGTGATCATGTGACTCCGTGTGTGTGTGTGAGAGCTGAAGCACTGCAGCAGTGACTCATTCACAACAATCTGTGTGTGCACTGCAGAAGTTACAGCGCCAACACACTCCATGTTCCTCAGCAACTAATGAACTGAAACTGCTGGCTGTTTCAAAGCTGAATATGTTGTTTAGGTTTTTAATTGCAGCCTGTGTTTGGAATTAAGAATTTCCCTTAAAGTCCCCCTGTGCTGAAAATCAAGCTTTTAATGTGGTGTTTTTAATACGCTTTAAGACACACATGTGTAAGTTCAAAAGTCGACAGCATTGCTGAGTATTTCCTCTTTAAAACTGCAGTGAAACAAAGACAGTCTCAAAAACACGGTGTGAAATCGCTGGTGTTTCTGACGTCACAAACGACCTTGTAACCAATCAGATCAACGTGTGAATCTCTGAGTGAGTGAGGGAGTGAGTGGAGGCGGGGCTCATTTGCATATTCATAGAACCACGCATACTAAATGAGGCAAGGGTGTCGAGTTACATTCAAGATATTTTAAGCAATCAAAAATGATTGTTTTTAAGGAATACCATTTAAAGATGGCAGTATTTAAGTTTAAAGGGAGACAGTTATTGACTACAGGGGGACTTAAAGAAATGTATCTGGTTCTGAATTAGAGCCCGTTTTCAGCCTGACTAATATTACATTGGCTCTTGATGCTTTTCCTTTTAATGCATAAAAATGCTAAAAGTATATTTTATTCCGTAGTGCAACCAAGCATCCTTTGCATATTAAACGGTATGCATGGTAGCGTGTAATTCAGAACAGAATACGCTAACATTAGTGTGATTTTTGTGTGTTTGCGACGCGTTAAACGCCGGATTTTTGTGTGTGTGTGTGTGTGTGCGCAGGCCGGACGCTGTTGGAGCGGTTCTTCCCCCAGCAGGATCGCAGCGAGCCGGAGGAGGTGGAGAAGATCTGCTCCAGGATCCTGGCGATGGGTCTCCTCCTGCCCTTCAGCGACTGCTTCAGGGAGCCGTGCGGCAGCAGCGCACACATCGCGCACAAGTTTGACGTGAGTCCTGTTAGCGTTCAGTCACTGTTAAAGTGCTTTAAAACGCTGTTTTAAAGACTCCTAATGTTGTCTCCTACAGCAAGTTCACATCAAAAGTCAAAAACACTTTAATTTCCTCATAATATCACAGGATGTGACATCACATTCTGAGGGCCGATCACTTCCTGTGTCCGTACGGCAGAAGTAACACTGAAGCTGTGTGTGCGAGAGACAGTTAAAGATCGAACAACAAGAGCGTTCCTCCATCAGACGTCTCAGATCTTCATACCCAACTTTGCTTTCTGAGGGAGACAACAAAAGACCATTTTAGTTCTTAATGCCCTGTTACGCTGTTTTAAACGCTCCTAAAGTTGTTGTAGAGTCTCCTAGCGCAGGTTTACATGCATGTAAAGCCATAAACACTTTAAAGTCCTCATAATCTCCACTGCAGCTTCAGCTTTTCTCAGTGTCTGAAACACTCCATGAAGGATTCAGTCTCTCTCTGAGAGCTGCTCTGCTGTGATTGGTCAGAAGGATTCAGTCTCTCTAAGACCCCGCCTCTCTGAGAGCTGCTCTGCTGTGATTGGTCGGAAAGCAAGCGCTCATTATCATATCTGAATCTCAGCTCTTGATCACAGTGATACGAACAGTAACGATGGCGTGGGTTTACCGTATCAATCTCAGAAAACAGCGTCTTCTCGACACGAACAACACGAACCAAACTCTCCAGTCTCACACTAGTGTTTGAGGGCGGAGCTAAGAGACGCTGCTCAGCCAATCAGGACCAGAGGCGGGCATTATGCTAATTACAGGGTTCGTTCAAGGTGCTTAAAGTGCTTGAATTTTACTTTTTGAAATTGAAGTCCTGGAAAACCCTTGAATACAGCCATATTTACGAAAAGTACTTGGAAAAATGCTTGAGTTATTTAAATACAATATATATGGGCCGTCTGATAAACTCCATCAGACCTTTACTCCATCCAAGTCCGCCAACATTATAATATAATTATTTATTGAATAACCATTATAAACTTCGTATTTATTTATTTATATATATATATATATATATGAGGGCTGTAACGATACACAATATAAAATCGAAATCGCAATTCTCAGATCCACGATCTGTATCGCAGTGTGAGAAGCAGAATCGACACACACCCTTCCAACTCCCAGAGTTATCCTTCCCGTCCAGATCCAATGCTACCACATCTTTAAATTACTATTAGTATTATAAAATGTTTCTAGTGTCAATGTATTGCTTGTTTTTTTCTGTTTACATTGTATGTTGTGACACTTGTCTTCTCTCATGATCGAACATAGATGCTGCTACACGTCAGAGCGGCCAAAGCGCAATATATAATTCTGTGAATTACACTGCACAAAGCAAAAAGTAGGCTAATACTACCCACCGGATGAAGATGGGTTGGCTCTCCCCCAGAACATAAAATATGAATTTTATTTTATTTTCCGTGTTCGCATTTATGAGGAAAAAACAATGTTACAGACGTGACAGTTCTCTGGAAGCGGCACTAAAACTTTCACAGACCTCAATCAGAAAGCACAAAGCCTTTCTTTAAAGTGAATTTCGTTTTGTAGTAATTATATCTTAATTTTAATTAATGTTTCATCAACCAATCACCTGGATTTAATAAATAAGAAGTAAATATTGCAGACAATAGATAATCACGACACGGAGTAGCCGGCGCGTGATCTGGAGCTCGTCTCATAAATGAACCGAAACTCAGCGTATAAGGAAGCGTACTTGCCTACAGACCTGAGAAATATATCTATATTGAAATGTCTACTTTTAAACAGAACAATTCAAAAAGAAAGAAAACAGACTAGCCTACTCTCTGCATGTAATCCGTATGAAAAGTGCATTTCTCTCTGGCGCGTTCACTAGGCTACTGAAGACCGCGAGTCAGTATCGTCAACTTCATCTTAGCCGACAGTGACAAAGAAAACACTTGTTTATTAATAAACAATTAAAATATCTCCTTGCTGTATTTGACATATTCATAATCATTACTTTTGCCGGTTCTTTGTGACAGCTATTAGGTTCTTTATTGGCAGCGCCACCCTTACATGTCACATGAACGCGTCACCACCGCATCAGCACCGAAAACATGGAGATTTTTTTAGACAATAATCTATTTGATATTCTATAATTAAATACTCAGTGACTCATCCCAACCAACTATTAAAAAAAGTTTATTTGTAAGCGTCTTTTATCATGTTACGTGTCATGTTAGTAGGCTACCTTTCCATGTGACGCGAGCTAGTTGAAGAACGTGAGAAATCGTGTAGGCTAGTCGACAAGACCCACACAATTAGCCGTAAGTGTTTTAAGAAGCTTCTCAAATGACCGGCAACACGTCCAACATGCAGATGCATATCCTACGGCACCATCCCGATATCAATTTAGTTGGAGCACAGAAAACAACCCAACAGCAGCAGCCTAGGCTACTGCCTAGTTTAGTTTAATAATTTGCATAGTTAATATTGTTCTTTGGTGTTCAGTTTATACAGGTTTTTAAAAAAAAATTCTCTCAAATCTTTTTTTTCCCCCCCAAGCCCCGCCCCCCCCAAGCCCCGCCCCTAAGCCCCGCCCCTAAGCCCTGCCCCCGTGATAGAATCGCGATACGAATCGAATCGTGGGTCAAAAATCGTGATACGAAACCAAATCGTGGGTTTGGTGTATCGTTACAGCCCTATATATATATATATATATATATATATATATATATATATATATATTTTATAATATACTTTGTACGTTGTATGTTGGATACATTAGGGTTAAGTGATCTGATCTTTGAAAGTTTGCAGAGCGTTTTCACTCTCGAGCCGCTTTATTACACAGATAATAAGATAAAATCCCAAAGAGCCATAAAGAGGCACTTTAATGTTATTAAAAGATGAATCTGCTAATCCTGCATTTTCTGAAGGAAATTCCAGTGCTGCGGAGATTTTTTTAAAATATATATTAAAAATATTTATTTATTTATTCGTTTCATGGTTTCGGTCTTTTCTGTCGGCTGATTTTGAGAAGCGAGACAAAGTTTCTCAGTTGAGCAATGAATCCAACCTGAACCGAGTCCATATTATTCATAATATTCTGGAGGTTTAGAATATTAACACGCTGTGATGAATGACCACATTTTGTCCTCTTATTGGCTCTGGTTGGCATCATGTGATCTGCTTTTTTGTTTGTGATTGGCTGTTACCAGAAATAGCTCTGCATCATCATCTTCTTCCCGAGCAGCTGAAAACATCAGAGCATCTGCTGACGAGAGTCTGGCCACGGCTCCTGCTTTAGGCCGGGATATCTGTGGAAACAACTGTATTATTTATTTTTTTAGAATTTTGCTGTGAGTGTGTGTGAGATTGTTTGTGAGAGTGTGTGTTCAGCACTTTCGTTACTTATTTACAGTACTGGCGTGGCTCATGTAAATCGGAGCTCTCTGATTGGCTCATCTACAGTGTAAGACGTCACTCAGTGAATAATGGTCAGTCAGCTCTCTCTCTCTCTCTCTCGTTCTCTCTCGTTCTCTCTCGTTCTCTCTCGTTCTCTCTCGTTCTCTCTCGTTCTCTCTCGTTCTCTCTCGTTCTCTCTCGTTCTCTCTCGTTCTCTCTCGTTCTCTCTCGTTCTCTCTCGTTCTCTCTCGTTCTCTCTCTCGTTCTCTCTCTCGTTCTCTCTCTCGTTCTCTCTCTCGTTCTCTCTCGTTCTCTCTCTCGTTCTCTCTCTCGTTCTCTCTCTCGTTCTCTCTCTCGTTCTCTCTCTCGTTCTCTCTCTCGTTCTCTCTCGTTCTCTCTCTCTCTCTCGTTCTCTCTCTCTCTCTCGTCTCTCTCTCGTTCGTTCTCTCTCTCGTTCGTTCTCTCTCTCTCGTTCTCGCTCTCTCTCTCTCTCGTTCTCTCTCTCTCTCGTTCTCGCTCTCCTCGTTC
>JAULUF010000055.1:7500-195000 GCA_031834385.1 Semotilus atromaculatus
ACCCTAACTCTAACCCTAACCCTAACCCTAACCCTAACCCTAACCCTAACCCTAACCTAACCCTAACCCTAACTCTAACCCTAACCCTAACCCTAACCTAACCCTAACCCTAACCCTAACCCCTAACCCTAGAAAATACCCCTAGAAAATACCCCTAGAAAATACCCCTGATTTTGGGAAAGTCAACCCTGGAAAATAGCCCTGAAAAAGTGGAAAAATAGCCCTGGAAAATAGCCCTGAAAAAGTGGAAAAATAGCCCTGGAAAATAGCCCTGAAAAAGTGGAAAAATAGCCCTGAAAAAATAGCCCTGGAAAGTGCGAAAGTCAACCCTAGTTGCAGTACCATATCTCGGCGCCAAGTGGCGCTAGAGCGCCCAAGCCGAGTGCAATGGACTCCCCGCCCCCTTATTAGTATATGGGAGGAGTTTCAAGTAAAACCCACAAAAAACACAAGTCCCACCCACAAAAAAAACACAAGTCCCACCCACAAAAAACACAAGTCCCACCCACAAAAAAACACAAGTCCCACCCCCATGATCTGGGTAAGTTTTGGGAAAGATGTGGGTGAGTTTTTGGAAAGATCACAAGTCCCACCCCAAAAAATCACAAGTCCCACCCCAAAAAAACACAAGTCCCACCCCAAAAAAAACACAAGTCCCACCCAAAAAAAACACAAGTCCAACCCCAAAAAAACACAAGTCCCACCCCAAAAAAACACAAGTCCCACCCCAAAAAAACACAAGTCCCACCCCCCAAAAAAACACAAGTCCCACCCCAAACCAAGTGCAATGGACTCCCCGCCCCCTAATTAGTATATGGGAGGAGTTTCAGCTCTATAGGTTAAAGTTTTGGGGGGGCTCATGGGGGGCTCATCATAATATCTCAACACCTGGTGGCGCTAGAGCTCCCAAACCAAGTGCAATCGACTCCACGCCCCTTAATTAGTATATGGGAGGAGTTTCAGCTCTATAGGTTAGAGTTTTGGGGGGGCTCATCATAATATCTCACCACCTGGTGGCGCTAGAGCTCCCAAACCAAGTGCAATCGACTCCCCGCCCCCTAATTAGTATATGGGCGGAGTTTCAGCTCGGTGGGACCCCGGGAACCAGGAGAAATGGGGGGGGGGCTCATGAGCCGGGGGGCTCAAGTTCGCATTTTACCCTATTACCTAACCCTAACCCTAACCCTAACCCTAACCCTAACCTCTAACCCTAACTCTAACCCTAACCCTAACCCTAACCCTAACCCTAACCCTAACCCTAACCTAACCCTAACCCTAACTCTAACCCTAACCCTAACCCTAACCTAACCCTAACCCTAACCCTAACCCCTAACCCTAGAAAATACCCCTAGAAAATACCCCTAGAAAATACCCCTGATTTTGGGAAAGTCAACCCTGGAAAATAGCCCTGAAAAAGTGGAAAAATAGCCCTGGAAAATAGCCCTGAAAAAGTGGAAAAATAGCCCTGGAAAATAGCCCTGAAAAAGTGGAAAAATAGCCCTGAAAAAATAGCCCTGGAAAGTGCGAAAGTCAACCCTAGTTGCAGTACCATATCTCGGCGCCAAGTGGCGCTAGAGCGCCCAAGCCGAGTGCAATGGACTCCCCGCCCCCTTATTAGTATATGGGAGGAGTTTCAAGTAAAACCCACAAAAAACACAAGTCCCACCCACAAAAAAAACACAAGTCCCACCCACAAAAAACACAAGTCCCACCCACAAAAAAACACAAGTCCCACCCCCATGATCTGGGTAAGTTTTGGGAAAGATGTGGGTGAGTTTTTGGAAAGATCACAAGTCCCACCCCAAAAAATCACAAGTCCCACCCCAAAAAAACACAAGTCCCACCCCAAAAAAAACACAAGTCCCACCCAAAAAAAACACAAGTCCAACCCCAAAAAAACACAAGTCCCACCCCAAAAAAACACAAGTCCCACCCCAAAAAAACACAAGTCCCACCCCCCAAAAAAACACAAGTCCCACCCCAAACCAAGTGCAATGGACTCCCCGCCCCCTAATTAGTATATGGGAGGAGTTTCAGCTCTATAGGTTAAAGTTTTGGGGGGGCTCATGGGGGGCTCATCATAATATCTCAACACCTGGTGGCGCTAGAGCTCCCAAACCAAGTGCAATCGACTCCACGCCCCTTAATTAGTATATGGGAGGAGTTTCAGCTCTATAGGTTAGAGTTTTGGGGGGGCTCATCATAATATCTCACCACCTGGTGGCGCTAGAGCTCCCAAACCAAGTGCAATCGACTCCCCGCCCCCTAATTAGTATATGGGCGGAGTTTCAGCTCGGTGGGACCCCGGGAACCAGGAGAAATGGGGGGGGGGCTCATGAGCCGGGGGGCTCAAGTTCGCATTTTACCCTATTACCTAACCCTAACCCTAACCCTAACCCTAACCCTAACCTCTAACCCTAACTCTAACCCTAACCCTAACCCTAACCCTAACCCTAACCCTAACCCTAACCTAACCCTAACCCTAACTCTAACCCTAACCCTAACCCTAACCTAACCCTAACCCTAACCCTAACCCCTAACCCTAGAAAATACCCCTAGAAAATACCCCTAGAAAATACCCCTGATTTTGGGAAAGTCAACCCTGGAAAATAGCCCTGAAAAAGTGGAAAAATAGCCCTGGAAAATAGCCCTGAAAAAGTGGAAAAATAGCCCTGGAAAATAGCCCTGAAAAAGTGGAAAAATAGCCCTGAAAAAATAGCCCTGGAAAGTGCGAAAGTCAACCCTAGTTGCAGTACCATATCTCGGCGCCAAGTGGCGCTAGAGCGCCCAAGCCGAGTGCAATGGACTCCCCGCCCCCTTATTAGTATATGGGAGGAGTTTCAAGTAAAACCCACAAAAAACACAAGTCCCACCCACAAAAAAAACACAAGTCCCACCCACAAAAAACACAAGTCCCACCCACAAAAAAACACAAGTCCCACCCCCATGATCTGGGTAAGTTTTGGGAAAGATGTGGGTGAGTTTTTGGAAAGATCACAAGTCCCACCCCAAAAAATCACAAGTCCCACCCCAAAAAAACACAAGTCCCACCCCAAAAAAAACACAAGTCCCACCCAAAAAAAACACAAGTCCAACCCCAAAAAAACACAAGTCCCACCCCAAAAAAACACAAGTCCCACCCCAAAAAAACACAAGTCCCACCCCCCAAAAAAACACAAGTCCCACCCCAAACCAAGTGCAATGGACTCCCCGCCCCCTAATTAGTATATGGGAGGAGTTTCAGCTCTATAGGTTAAAGTTTTGGGGGGGCTCATGGGGGGCTCATCATAATATCTCAACACCTGGTGGCGCTAGAGCTCCCAAACCAAGTGCAATCGACTCCACGCCCCTTAATTAGTATATGGGAGGAGTTTCAGCTCTATAGGTTAGAGTTTTGGGGGGGCTCATCATAATATCTCACCACCTGGTGGCGCTAGAGCTCCCAAACCAAGTGCAATCGACTCCCCGCCCCCTAATTAGTATATGGGCGGAGTTTCAGCTCGGTGGGACCCCGGGAACCAGGAGAAATGGGGGGGGGGCTCATGAGCCGGGGGGCTCAAGTTCGCATTTTACCCTATTACCTAACCCTAACCCTAACCCTAACCCTAACCCTAACCTCTAACCCTAACTCTAACCCTAACCCTAACCCTAACCCTAACCCTAACCCTAACCCTAACCTAACCCTAACCCTAACTCTAACCCTAACCCTAACCCTAACCTAACCCTAACCCTAACCCTAACCCCTAACCCTAGAAAATACCCCTAGAAAATACCCCTAGAAAATACCCCTGATTTTGGGAAAGTCAACCCTGGAAAATAGCCCTGAAAAAGTGGAAAAATAGCCCTGGAAAATAGCCCTGAAAAAGTGGAAAAATAGCCCTGGAAAATAGCCCTGAAAAAGTGGAAAAATAGCCCTGAAAAAATAGCCCTGGAAAGTGCGAAAGTCAACCCTAGTTGCAGTACCATATCTCGGCGCCAAGTGGCGCTAGAGCGCCCAAGCCGAGTGCAATGGACTCCCCGCCCCCTTATTAGTATATGGGAGGAGTTTCAAGTAAAACCCACAAAAAACACAAGTCCCACCCACAAAAAAAACACAAGTCCCACCCACAAAAAACACAAGTCCCACCCACAAAAAAACACAAGTCCCACCCCCATGATCTGGGTAAGTTTTGGGAAAGATGTGGGTGAGTTTTTGGAAAGATCACAAGTCCCACCCCAAAAAATCACAAGTCCCACCCCAAAAAAACACAAGTCCCACCCCAAAAAAAACACAAGTCCCACCCAAAAAAAACACAAGTCCAACCCCAAAAAAACACAAGTCCCACCCCAAAAAAACACAAGTCCCACCCCAAAAAAACACAAGTCCCACCCCCCAAAAAAACACAAGTCCCACCCCAAACCAAGTGCAATGGACTCCCCGCCCCCTAATTAGTATATGGGAGGAGTTTCAGCTCTATAGGTTAAAGTTTTGGGGGGGCTCATGGGGGGCTCATCATAATATCTCAACACCTGGTGGCGCTAGAGCTCCCAAACCAAGTGCAATCGACTCCACGCCCCTTAATTAGTATATGGGAGGAGTTTCAGCTCTATAGGTTAGAGTTTTGGGGGGGCTCATCATAATATCTCACCACCTGGTGGCGCTAGAGCTCCCAAACCAAGTGCAATCGACTCCCCGCCCCCTAATTAGTATATGGGCGGAGTTTCAGCTCGGTGGGACCCCGGGAACCAGGAGAAATGGGGGGGGGGCTCATGAGCCGGGGGGCTCAAGTTCGCATTTTACCCTATTACCTAACCCTAACCCTAACCTAACCCTAACCCTAACCCTAACCCTAACCCTAACCTACTCTAACCCTAACCCTAACTCTAACCCTAACCCTAACCCTAACCCTAACCCTAACCCTAACCCTAACCCTAACCCTAACCCTAACCCTAACTCTAACCCTAACCCTAACCCTAACCCTAACCCTAACCCTAACCCTAACCCTAACCCTAACCCTAACCCTAACCCTAACCCTAACCTAACCCTAACCCTAACCCTAACCCCTAACCCTAGAAAATACCCCTAGAAAATACCCCTAGAAAATACCCCTGATTTTGGGAAAGTCAACCCTGGAAAATAGCCCTGAAAAAGTGGAAAAATAGCCCTGGAAAATAGCCCTGAAAAAGTGGAAAAATAGCCCTGGAAAATAGCCCTGAAAAAGTGGAAAAATAGCCCTGAAAAAATAGCCCTGGAAAGTGCGAAAGTCAACCCTAGTTGCAGTACCATATCTCGGCGCCAAGTGGCGCTAGAGCGCCCAAGCCGAGTGCAATGGACTCCCCGCCCCCTTATTAGTATATGGGAGGAGTTTCAAGTAAAACCCACAAAAAACACAAGTCCCACCCACAAAAAAAACACAAGTCCCACCCACAAAAAACACAAGTCCCACCCACAAAAAAACACAAGTCCCACCCCCATGATCTGGGTAAGTTTTGGGAAAGATGTGGGTGAGTTTTTGGAAAGATCACAAGTCCCACCCCAAAAAATCACAAGTCCCACCCCAAAAAAACACAAGTCCCACCCCAAAAAAAACACAAGTCCCACCCAAAAAAAACACAAGTCCAACCCCAAAAAAACACAAGTCCCACCCCAAAAAAACACAAGTCCCACCCCAAAAAAACACAAGTCCCACCCCCCAAAAAAACACAAGTCCCACCCCAAACCAAGTGCAATGGACTCCCCGCCCCCTAATTAGTATATGGGAGGAGTTTCAGCTCTATAGGTTAAAGTTTTGGGGGGGCTCATGGGGGGCTCATCATAATATCTCAACACCTGGTGGCGCTAGAGCTCCCAAACCAAGTGCAATCGACTCCACGCCCCTTAATTAGTATATGGGAGGAGTTTCAGCTCTATAGGTTAGAGTTTTGGGGGGGCTCATCATAATATCTCACCACCTGGTGGCGCTAGAGCTCCCAAACCAAGTGCAATCGACTCCCCGCCCCCTAATTAGTATATGGGCGGAGTTTCAGCTCGGTGGGACCCCGGGAACCAGGAGAAATGGGGGGGGGGCTCATGAGCCGGGGGGCTCAAGTTCGCATTTTACCCTATTACCTAACCCTCTAACCCTAACTCTAACCCTAACCCTAACTCTAACCCTAACCCTAACCCTAACCCCCACCCTAACCCTAACCCTAACCCTAACCTAACCCTAACCCTAACTCTAACCCTAACCCTAACCCTAACCTAACCCTAACCCTAACCCTAACCCCTAACCCTAGAAAATACCCCTAGAAAATACCCCTAGAAAATACCCCTGATTTTGGGAAAGTCAACCCTGGAAAATAGCCCTGAAAAAGTGGAAAAATAGCCCTGGAAAATAGCCCTGAAAAAGTGGAAAAATAGCCCTGGAAAATAGCCCTGAAAAAGTGGAAAAATAGCCCTGAAAAAATAGCCCTGGAAAGTGCGAAAGTCAACCCTAGTTGCAGTACCATATCTCGGCGCCAAGTGGCGCTAGAGCGCCCAAGCCGAGTGCAATGGACTCCCCGCCCCCTTATTAGTATATGGGAGGAGTTTCAAGTAAAACCCACAAAAAACACAAGTCCCACCCACAAAAAAAACACAAGTCCCACCCACAAAAAACACAAGTCCCACCCACAAAAAAACACAAGTCCCACCCCCATGATCTGGGTAAGTTTTGGGAAAGATGTGGGTGAGTTTTTGGAAAGATCACAAGTCCCACCCCAAAAAATCACAAGTCCCACCCCAAAAAAACACAAGTCCCACCCCAAAAAAAACACAAGTCCCACCCAAAAAAAACACAAGTCCAACCCCAAAAAAACACAAGTCCCACCCCAAAAAAACACAAGTCCCACCCCAAAAAAACACAAGTCCCACCCCCCAAAAAAACACAAGTCCCACCCCAAACCAAGTGCAATGGACTCCCCGCCCCCTAATTAGTATATGGGAGGAGTTTCAGCTCTATAGGTTAAAGTTTTGGGGGGGCTCATGGGGGGCTCATCATAATATCTCAACACCTGGTGGCGCTAGAGCTCCCAAACCAAGTGCAATCGACTCCACGCCCCTTAATTAGTATATGGGAGGAGTTTCAGCTCTATAGGTTAGAGTTTTGGGGGGGCTCATCATAATATCTCACCACCTGGTGGCGCTAGAGCTCCCAAACCAAGTGCAATCGACTCCCCGCCCCCTAATTAGTATATGGGCGGAGTTTCAGCTCGGTGGGACCCCGGGAACCAGGAGAAATGGGGGGGGGGCTCATGAGCCGGGGGGCTCAAGTTCGCATTTTACCCTATTACCTAACCCTCTAACCCTAACTCTAACCCTAACCCTAACTCTAACCCTAACCCTAACCCTAACCCCCACCCTAACCCTAACCCTAACCCTAACCTAACCCTAACCCTAACTCTAACCCTAACCCTAACCCTAACCTAACCCTAACCCTAACCCTAACCCCTAACCCTAGAAAATACCCCTAGAAAATACCCCTAGAAAATACCCCTGATTTTGGGAAAGTCAACCCTGGAAAATAGCCCTGAAAAAGTGGAAAAATAGCCCTGGAAAATAGCCCTGAAAAAGTGGAAAAATAGCCCTGGAAAATAGCCCTGAAAAAGTGGAAAAATAGCCCTGAAAAAATAGCCCTGGAAAGTGCGAAAGTCAACCCTAGTTGCAGTACCATATCTCGGCGCCAAGTGGCGCTAGAGCGCCCAAGCCGAGTGCAATGGACTCCCCGCCCCCTTATTAGTATATGGGAGGAGTTTCAAGTAAAACCCACAAAAAACACAAGTCCCACCCACAAAAAAAACACAAGTCCCACCCACAAAAAACACAAGTCCCACCCACAAAAAAACACAAGTCCCACCCCCATGATCTGGGTAAGTTTTGGGAAAGATGTGGGTGAGTTTTTGGAAAGATCACAAGTCCCACCCCAAAAAATCACAAGTCCCACCCCAAAAAAACACAAGTCCCACCCCAAAAAAAACACAAGTCCCACCCAAAAAAAACACAAGTCCAACCCCAAAAAAACACAAGTCCCACCCCAAAAAAACACAAGTCCCACCCCAAAAAAACACAAGTCCCACCCCCCAAAAAAACACAAGTCCCACCCCAAACCAAGTGCAATGGACTCCCCGCCCCCTAATTAGTATATGGGAGGAGTTTCAGCTCTATAGGTTAAAGTTTTGGGGGGGCTCATGGGGGGCTCATCATAATATCTCAACACCTGGTGGCGCTAGAGCTCCCAAACCAAGTGCAATCGACTCCACGCCCCTTAATTAGTATATGGGAGGAGTTTCAGCTCTATAGGTTAGAGTTTTGGGGGGGCTCATCATAATATCTCACCACCTGGTGGCGCTAGAGCTCCCAAACCAAGTGCAATCGACTCCCCGCCCCCTAATTAGTATATGGGCGGAGTTTCAGCTCGGTGGGACCCCGGGAACCAGGAGAAATGGGGGGGGGGCTCATGAGCCGGGGGGCTCAAGTTCGCATTTTACCCTATTACCTAACCCTCTAACCCTAACTCTAACCCTAACCCTAACTCTAACCCTAACCCTAACCCTAACCCCCACCCTAACCCTAACCCTAACCCTAACCTAACCCTAACCCTAACTCTAACCCTAACCCTAACCCTAACCTAACCCTAACCCTAACCCTAACCCCTAACCCTAGAAAATACCCCTAGAAAATACCCCTAGAAAATACCCCTGATTTTGGGAAAGTCAACCCTGGAAAATAGCCCTGAAAAAGTGGAAAAATAGCCCTGGAAAATAGCCCTGAAAAAGTGGAAAAATAGCCCTGGAAAATAGCCCTGAAAAAGTGGAAAAATAGCCCTGAAAAAATAGCCCTGGAAAGTGCGAAAGTCAACCCTAGTTGCAGTACCATATCTCGGCGCCAAGTGGCGCTAGAGCGCCCAAGCCGAGTGCAATGGACTCCCCGCCCCCTTATTAGTATATGGGAGGAGTTTCAAGTAAAACCCACAAAAAACACAAGTCCCACCCACAAAAAAAACACAAGTCCCACCCACAAAAAACACAAGTCCCACCCACAAAAAAACACAAGTCCCACCCCCATGATCTGGGTAAGTTTTGGGAAAGATGTGGGTGAGTTTTTGGAAAGATCACAAGTCCCACCCCAAAAAATCACAAGTCCCACCCCAAAAAAACACAAGTCCCACCCCAAAAAAAACACAAGTCCCACCCAAAAAAAACACAAGTCCAACCCCAAAAAAACACAAGTCCCACCCCAAAAAAACACAAGTCCCACCCCAAAAAAACACAAGTCCCACCCCCCAAAAAAACACAAGTCCCACCCCAAACCAAGTGCAATGGACTCCCCGCCCCCTAATTAGTATATGGGAGGAGTTTCAGCTCTATAGGTTAAAGTTTTGGGGGGGCTCATGGGGGGCTCATCATAATATCTCAACACCTGGTGGCGCTAGAGCTCCCAAACCAAGTGCAATCGACTCCACGCCCCTTAATTAGTATATGGGAGGAGTTTCAGCTCTATAGGTTAGAGTTTTGGGGGGGCTCATCATAATATCTCACCACCTGGTGGCGCTAGAGCTCCCAAACCAAGTGCAATCGACTCCCCGCCCCCTAATTAGTATATGGGCGGAGTTTCAGCTCGGTGGGACCCCGGGAACCAGGAGAAATGGGGGGGGGGCTCATGAGCCGGGGGGCTCAAGTTCGCATTTTACCCTATTACCTAACCCTAACCCTAACTCTAACCCTAACCCTAACCCTAACCCTAACCCTAACCCTAACCCTAACCCTAACCACAATAATGTTTATTATTACGTGGAAATTATATTTATGAAGCATCATACAATGCTGATGATGGTATTGGTTATTTTTGAGGGTGTGTAGCCCCGCCCTCCAAGCCTATATAAGCTGGAGTGCACTGGGAGTGTCTTTATTTAAAATTCACCTGATGAGAGCTGTGGTGGGCTCGAAACGCGTCGTGAAAACCCTATAATGACATATACAAACATTTCTAAACCTACCATTTTAATTTTCACGTATCCCTATATAAAACAGCCCTTGTTTATTTAGCCCGGGTTAGTGTGGGGACCCGTGTGGCGTGTTGGGGAGCTGTGGGAATTTTTACAGGGCCTGAAAAATAGTTTAGAGACGCGTTGGCTGGCTTCGGGCGAGTGTTGGCTGTTGTGTGTATTTTGGGTGTGTGCTTGTGACTCTTGGCGGCCATTAGAACTTGGGCCAGTGCACAGCCGTTTTCGGATCCTTCGGGATTCGAATCCTGGAAGATTTTCCCCTAACCACAGCCCGTGCCAAGAACTTTGGACCTCGAGTTTGCCTGTGTTCACCTGAAATATGCACAAAGGTGCCTACTTACCTGCTGCAAGTGCCTGCTGATCGACATTGTTCGACAAAGTCCCTGTGAAAAATTAAAAAACAACAATAATGTTTATTATTACGTGGAAATTATATTTATGAAGCATCATACAATGCTGATGATGGTATTGGTTATTTTTGAGGGTGTGTAGCCCCGCCCTCCAAGCCTATATAAGCTGGAGTGCACTGGGAGTGTCTTTATTTAAAATTCACCTGATGAGAGCTGTGGTGGGCTCGAAACGCGTCGTGAAAACCCTATAATGACATATACAAACATTTCTAAACCTACCATTTTAATTTTCACGTATCCCTATATAAAACAGCCCTTGTTTATTTAGCCCGGGTTAGTGTGGGGACCCGTGTGGCGTGTTGGGGAGCTGTGGGAATTTTTACAGGGCCTGAAAAATAGTTTAGAGACGCGTTGGCTGGCTTCGGGCGAGTGTTGGCTGTTGTGTGTATTTTGGGTGTGTGCTTGTGACTCTTGGCGGCCATTAGAACTTGGGCCAGTGCACAGCCGTTTTCGGATCCTTCGGGATTCGAATCCTGGAAGATTTTCCCCTAACCACAGCCCGTGCCAAGAACTTTGGACCTCGAGTTTGCCTGTGTTCACCTGAAATATGCACAAAGGTGCCTACTTACCTGCTGCAAGTGCCTGCTGATCGACATTGTTCGACAAAGTCCCTGTGAAAAATTAAAAAACAACAATAATGTTTATTATTACGTGGAAATTATATTTATGAAGCATCATACAATGCTGATGATGGTATTGGTTATTTTTGAGGGTGTGTAGCCCCGCCCTCCAAGCCTATATAAGCTGGAGTGCACTGGGAGTGTCTTTATTTAAAATTCACCTGATGAGAGCTGTGGTGGGCTCGAAACGCGTCGTGAAAACCCTATAATGACATATACAAACATTTCTAAACCTACCATTTTAATTTTCACGTATCCCTATATAAAACAGCCCTTGTTTATTTAGCCCGGGTTAGTGTGGGGACCCGTGTGGCGTGTTGGGGAGCTGTGGGAATTTTTACAGGGCCTGAAAAATAGTTTAGAGACGCGTTGGCTGGCTTCGGGCGAGTGTTGGCTGTTGTGTGTATTTTGGGTGTGTGCTTGTGACTCTTGGCGGCCATTAGAACTTGGGCCAGTGCACAGCCGTTTTCGGATCCTTCGGGATTCGAATCCTGGAAGATTTTCCCCTAACCACAGCCCGTGCCAAGAACTTTGGACCTCGAGTTTGCCTGTGTTCACCTGAAATATGCACAAAGGTGCCTACTTACCTGCTGCAAGTGCCTGCTGATCGACATTGTTCGACAAAGTCCCTGTGAAAAATTAAAAAACAACAATAATGTTTATTATTACGTGGAAATTATATTTATGAAGCATCATACAATGCTGATGATGGTATTGGTTATTTTTGAGGGTGTGTAGCCCCGCCCTCCAAGCCTATATAAGCTGGAGTGCACTGGGAGTGTCTTTATTTAAAATTCACCTGATGAGAGCTGTGGTGGGCTCGAAACGCGTCGTGAAAACCCTATAATGACATATACAAACATTTCTAAACCTACCATTTTAATTTTCACGTATCCCTATATAAAACAGCCCTTGTTTATTTAGCCCGGGTTAGTGTGGGGACCCGTGTGGCGTGTTGGGGAGCTGTGGGAATTTTTACAGGGCCTGAAAAATAGTTTAGAGACGCGTTGGCTGGCTTCGGGCGAGTGTTGGCTGTTGTGTGTATTTTGGGTGTGTGCTTGTGACTCTTGGCGGCCATTAGAACTTGGGCCAGTGCACAGCCGTTTTCGGATCCTTCGGGATTCGAATCCTGGAAGATTTTCCCCTAACCACAGCCCGTGCCAAGAACTTTGGACCTCGAGTTTGCCTGTGTTCACCTGAAATATGCACAAAGGTGCCTACTTACCTGCTGCAAGTGCCTGCTGATCGACATTGTTCGACAAAGTCCCTGTGAAAAATTAAAAAACAACAATAATGTTTATTATTACGTGGAAATTATATTTATGAAGCATCATACAATGCTGATGATGGTATTGGTTATTTTTGAGGGTGTGTAGCCCCGCCCTCCAAGCCTATATAAGCTGGAGTGCACTGGGAGTGTCTTTATTTAAAATTCACCTGATGAGAGCTGTGGTGGGCTCGAAACGCGTCGTGAAAACCCTATAATGACATATACAAACATTTCTAAACCTACCATTTTAATTTTCACGTATCCCTATATAAAACAGCCCTTGTTTATTTAGCCCGGGTTAGTGTGGGGACCCGTGTGGCGTGTTGGGGAGCTGTGGGAATTTTTACAGGGCCTGAAAAATAGTTTAGAGACGCGTTGGCTGGCTTCGGGCGAGTGTTGGCTGTTGTGTGTATTTTGGGTGTGTGCTTGTGACTCTTGGCGGCCATTAGAACTTGGGCCAGTGCACAGCCGTTTTCGGATCCTTCGGGATTCGAATCCTGGAAGATTTTCCCCTAACCCTAACCCTAACCTAACCCTAACCCTAACTCTAACCCTAACCCTAACCCTAACCCTAACCCTAACCCTAGACTAGAGATTCCTTCCAATGCTCTGCTCTTCACAATAGATGTGGACAGTTTATACACTAATATTGAGACTAAAGTGGGCTTGGAAGCGGTTAAAAGATCCATGAAAAAATATCCAGATTCCAAAAGACCAGACGAGTATATTTTGAAACTATTAGAGATTAATCTGACAAAGAATGATTTTGAATTCGATTCCAAATTTTACTTGCAAGTCAAGGGCACGGCCATGGGAAAGAAATTTGCGCCTTCCTATGCAAACATCTTCATGGCAGATTGGGAAGAGTCGGCATTATCATCGGCCGTCAAAAAGCCCTTTGCATACTATAGGTTTCTCGACGATATCTGGGGGATTTGGGTACACTCTCTTGAGGATTTCACAACTTTCACTGACCACCTGAACACACACCAAGAGTCGATCACAATAAAGTACACGGTTCACGAAACAGAGGTGAACTTTTTGGATGTCGTGTCATACAAGGGACCTAGATTCACTCCCACTGGGAAATTAGATTTTAGAGTTTACTTCAAGGAGACGGATACGCATGCACTTCTGCACAAACACAGCTTCCACCCGAGTCACACTTTCCGGGGTATTGTTAAATCACAGTTGCTTCGCTTTAAGAGAATTTGCTCCGAACAGTCTTCCTTCCTTTCTGCTACGAAAACTCTTTTTACAGCTCTGAGAGAACGTGGTTATTGCCGTTCGTTTCTCAGAAACTCTCTAAAAACTTTTGACAGACCCAAACCAGTGCCCTCCACAGACATGACACAAAGACATAAAATTATTCCTCTGGTGTCACATTTTTCAGGTGCTAGCCTACAGCTCAATCGGGCCGTTAAATTGAATTTCTTTCAGTTCCTCACTCCAACAAAGTACTTGCAACATCATAAACCGATTGCAGCCTATAGGAGAAATGAGAATATTCTCGATCGTCTAGTACAGAGCAAATTGCCTACGCCTCCTCCAAAAGGTCGCCTCGGCAAATGCAAGTATTTTGTCTCACGCAAGTGGGTTAAGAACAGGTTTAACGGCCAGATCTTTAAGCTGTCTCAATCTCTCTCTCACCAGTGCACAAATTGTGTATATTTAGTCTTTTGTCTCAAGTGTCAGAAGCAATATGTCGGTCAAACTAAAAATGAACTGCGAGTAAGAGCGTACCAACATGCCCATAATATTATACACAAGATTGAAAAGCGCAGACATTTAGTTAGACACTTCATTGCTCATGGCCTTGAGGCCCTCCGGATCACGGGACTCCAGGGCGACCCAGGATGGTCCCTCAAAGAAAGATTGTGGCATGAGAGGGCGTGGATAAAACGCCTGGATGCCCTTTACCCCAGAGGCCTCAATGAGACTTAAGACAGTTCTTCTCATGATTTTTTTCTCTCATTTTCACTTTCCTCTTTTCTAAATTGCTACCCACTCTTTCTCTATCTCAAAACCGGAGACATATATTTTTCTAAAGTCCACACTCACATTTTCACTAAACCTACCCGTCACTGGGCCCTCTCTTACAGTACCCTACTGAACACGACCCTCCTTCGCACACTAACCCTACCATCTGGGAACCTGGCATCTTTAACCCGGGGCCATAAAGCCCTCCCCTTTGAAACCCGGGGTCACACAGCCCCATCTTTAAGAGCCCGGGCGCTCCTAGCCCTCTTGGGTTTCAGTATCTGTATGTCTATGGTCCCTTGTTGTATAGTGTTGTGCTATTTTGTAGTCTCAATCTAAAAGAGATGTCCTGTTACTCAGTAGGGCTATAAAATGATATACAAAAAAATGTTTTGAGAGTGTATGAGAGCGTAGGGTGGGAGCTAGTGCGCTCGGGTCCTGTGTTGGCGCGTTCGTCTGCTCGGAGTGGCCAGCGGTTGGAAGGCCAGTGCATAACCGGGTCCGGACCTCAGGTCCGGGCTCTGGATTTCGTTTCCCCTAACCCTAACCCTAACCCTAACAGGGCCTGAAAAATAATTTAGAGACGCGTTGGCTGGCTTCGGGCGAGTGTTGGCTGTTGTGTGTATTGTGGGTGTGTGCTTGTGACTCTTGGCGGCCATTAGAACCTGGGCCAGTGCACAGCCGTTTTCGGATCCTTCGGGATTCGAATCCTGGACGATTTTCCCCTAACCACAGCCCGTGCCAGGAACTTTGGACCTCGAGTTGCCTGTATTCACCTGAAATATGCACAAAGATGCCTACTTACCTGCTTGCAAGTGCCTGCTGATCGACATTGTTCGACAAAGTCCCTGTAAAAAATTAAGAAACAACAGAAAAGTTTATTATTATGTGGAAATTATATTTATGAAGCATCATACAATGCTGATGATGGTATTGGTTATTTTTGAGGGTGTGTAGCCCCGCCCTCCAAGCCTATATAAAGCTGGAGTGTACGGGGAGTGTTTTCATTTAAAATTCACCTGATGAGAGCTGTGGTGGGCTCGAAACGCGTCGTGAAAACCCTATAATGACACATACAAACATATCTAAACCTACCATTTTAATTTTCACGTATCCCCATATGAAACAGCCCCTATTGATTTAGCCCGGGTTAGTGTGGGACCCGTGTGGCGTGTTGGTGAGCTGTGGGATTTTTTACAGGGCCTGAAAAATAATTTAGAGACGCGTTGGCTGGCTTCGGGCGAGTGTTGGCTGTTGTGTGTATTGTGGGTGTGTGCTTGTGACTCTTGGCGGCCATTAGAACCTGGGCCAGTGCACAGCCGTTTTCGGATCCTTCGGGATTCGAATCCTGGACGATTTTCCCCTAACCACAGCCCGTGCCAGGAACTTTGGACCTCGAGTTGCCTGTATTCACCTGAAATATGCACAAAGATGCCTACTTACCTGCTTGCAAGTGCCTGCTGATCGACATTGTTCGACAAAGTCCCTGTAAAAAATTAAGAAACAACAGAAAAGTTTATTATTATGTGGAAATTATATTTATGAAGCATCATACAATGCTGATGATGGTATTGGTTATTTTTGAGGGTGTGTAGCCCCGCCCTCCAAGCCTATATAAAGCTGGAGTGTACGGGGAGTGTTTTCATTTAAAATTCACCTGATGAGAGCTGTGGTGGGCTCGAAACGCGTCGTGAAAACCCTATAATGACACATACAAACATATCTAAACCTACCATTTTAATTTTCACGTATCCCCACATGAAACAGCCCCTATTGATTTAGCCCGGGTTAGTGTGGGACCCGTGTGGCGTGTTGGTGAGCTGTGGGATTTTTTACAGGGCCTGAAAAATAATTTAGAGACGCGTTGGCTGGCTTCGGGCGAGTGTTGGCTGTTGTGTGTATTGTGGGTGTGTGCTTGTGACTCTTGGCGGCCATTAGAACCTGGGCCAGTGCACAGCCGTTTTCGGATCCTTCGGGATTCGAATCCTGGACAATTTTCCCCTAACCCTGTACCTAATAAAGTGGCCGGTGAGTGTATATTGTCCTCGCACTTTCTTGTATATATATATATATATATATATATATATATATATATATATATATATATATATATATATATATATATATATATATATATATATAATGTATATAGCTTCTTTTGTCCTCGCATTCTTTGGTCCCCAGCGCTCATTATGCAAACCCTTTGTCCTCTCAGGTGAGAGTCACGCCCACTCGCATATTGCCTTTCAAAACAAAAAGTGTCTTAAAAAGTTTAAATCAATGTATTGTTTTGTGTAAATGATTAGGCAGGATGATTTTCAGATCATTTTGAAGCAAATATTCTAGGCAACAATGTCCATTAGTCAAAAGTATTGTGGACACATGTTTAGTATGTGTTTTGTGGCCTTATTTCAGAAGTTTTTTCAATAACCATGCATAAACAATATTCCTTCAAAAATACAAACATGTACATACATGTTGCTCACATATTATGGTAGCCCTGTTTGTGCTAAATAGAGTGCAATGACAACTTTGCCATTAATATGTTTATAAGCAACTGAAAAAAAACACAAATGTCAGGGCATGTCAAAACATCTCGAGGACCTCAAAAACCCCTTATGGGTTAATTTTGTGAATTGGTAAGTTTCGTTAGGTTTTGAAGAAATATAGAGCTGACCAAGGACCTCCCCACCCCTCCCGGCCTTCGAGATCTCCACCCGGAACCGCTTCTCCCCTCTTCGCGAGTCGGAACGCGACGACGCCGTGATCATCGGCAGTTCCATCGTCCGTCATGTCCGCGCTACCTCGGGTAAAGGTAAGGTGCGCACTCACTGCTTTCCTGGTGCTCGTGTTCTCGATGTCGCTGCGCAGGTTCCCGAGATCCTGAACGGTGACGAGCGCGTCGGAGCTGTCGTGCTGCACGTGGGGACGAACGACATCAGGCTGCGGCAGACGGAGGTTCTGAAGGAGGACTACAGGAGCCTGATCGAGACCGTACACAGCACATCGCCTGAAGCAACGATCGTCGTGTCTGGACCGCTTCCCACGTACCGACTAGGACAAGAAAGGTTCAGTAGATTATTTGCTCTAAATGAATGGTTAATGTCATGGTGTAATGAACAGAGACTGCTCTTTGTAAATAATTGGAATCTGTTCTGGGAGCGGCCTAGGCTCTTCCGTGCTGATGGCCTGCACCCCAGCAGAGTCGGAGCGGCTGTTCTGTCGGACAACATCTCCAAGACGCTACACACCATATGACTAGTAAGTCAAAGTCCAAATCACAGTCTTTGCTGTTCCAACTTATTTGATATAAGCACCAATGTAGAACATTATATAGAAACTGTGTCTATTCCTCGTTTAGTAAGGCCAAATAATATATATAATGTAGGATCTAGGAAAAATTTAATTGTAATTAAACCAGAAAATCTCAATATCAGTGATAAACAATTTCTAAAGATAGGTCTTCTAAACATTAGATCGCTCACACCTAAGGCGGTTATTGTAAATGAAATGGTCACAGATAATAGTTTCGATGTACTGTGCCTTACTGAAACCTGGCTTAAACCAAATGATTATTTCGGTCTAAATGAGTCTACTCCGCCAGGATACTGTTATAAGCATGAGCCCCGTCTGATTGGTCGTGGCGGCGGTGTTGCAACAATCTATAGAGATATTCTTAATGTTACTCAGAAAACAGGTCACAGGTTTAATTCGTTTGAGGTACTTGTGCTAAATGTTATACTCTTAGATTTAACCCTCTGGAGTCGAGAAACGCGCCGGCGCGTTTTGCGTGATTTTTTTCACATAGCAGCAAAATAGACTTAAAATACTCCGTCACCTTTGGTCATACACACTTAAGAAATATGAAAAAAACTATTAAATGTCTACTTTTTTATGGGTCCACTTACAATCGAAATAAAACATTGTGCTTTTGTAAAATAAAGAAAATAAACAGGGTGTGCTTTCTGCCTCTCCGTCTCCGTGAACTTTTTTTCTGGATCACGTCTCTAAACGTGAACAAAACTCAGCAAATACTAGTCACACAGGCATGATCAATATATCTTTATAATCATTTAAGTGTGTACTTTTAAATTATCTAATTCAAAACTAAAACAAATATTCTGTGTTTATGTAATCTATATAAAAAGAGAGAGATGCCAGGTGTTCTCATTTCAGCTAATTATCTTTTAATGTGACCACGCCCACAGAGAGCGCGCGCTATAGAAACGCAAATGATCTGAAACTTGCCACACGAGCTCGATAAAACACCAAGTTCAGATTAATGGACCGGTAGTCTGTGTCGTTTTTCGAGTCTGTGAGGAATAATTCTGGATAATTTACCTCAGAAGTGCTGGATTCATTTCACTTCGAGGAGCCATGGATCCAGCAAGGATCATAGTAAGTTTTTTATTCTTTGTTCTAATCTCGAATACTGTTTTAAAATGAATCGCGTGTCTCTCTCTGTGTGATGAATGAACGGAATTCGCACTGTTGTTGTTACAGACGAAATATGAAAGACAACATTTAGTTGACTAGTTTGGGATAGATTATAAAGATTTTTACTCTAAAATAGACATCAAATAAGCTTTAGTTAACCAGTTTCTGCTCATATGTTAAATATATAACGTTAGAATGTTTTGTCAAAAATAAGCTCATAATCTAAGATGTTATTATAGTGTTTGTTCCAATGTAGACTATATCAAACTAATGAATCCTTAACTTTGAAATATGAATGATAAAATCCAGGCTATAGGCCTACTTAAAAAAAAAAAAAAAAAGACAAGATAGATGTTAAAAAAAATCTTAATATTATTGTTTTTTATTAGTGACACATTTGAGGAGAGGATATATTCCAAAACTTTCTGAAAATACAGTATGAGAATTAACTGCATACTAGAAATGTTTACCTTGGAAATTCTACAATTTGAATGTATAAAAAATTTGTGAAAAAATACCTTTTTTTTCCTCTCTGAGAACTCTTAACTTTCTAACTTAACTAATTCTGTAGAATGGTCCATATAGCCTATTTGAACAGGATTTGTTTCCAGGTATGACTATGTACTAAAAATGTGCTTTTGACTTACATTTATATTTGTATTTTATATATATATATATATATATATATATATATATATATATATATATATATATATATATATATATAATTTATTTATTTATTTTTGTCCTCGCATTCTTTCTTGTGACACACCTGAATGAAAGGCTCATTAGTATGTCGATAAAGCAATAATTGTTGGAGATTTTAACATACACGTAGATAACACAAATGATGCGTTAGGGGCTGCGTTTACAGATTTATTAAACTCCTTCGGGGTCACGCAAAACGTCAGTGGTCCCACTCATCGCCTAAATCATACACTAGATTTAATTATATCATATGGAACCAATCCAACCGATATAGATATTGTACCGCAAAGCGATTGTGTAACTGATCATTACATGGTAACTTGCATGTTACGTACTGCTGAAATTTGTCATGTTGCGCCACGTTATCGACCAGGCAGAACAATCCTTCCAAACACTATAGATAGATTCTCAAATAGCTTACCTGATCTATCTAAGCTGCTCAGTGAACCCAAACAAACAGATGAACTAGAGGAAATGACTAGCAGTTTGAGCACCATTTTCTCTAGTACATTAGAAATTGTTGCACCAATTAGATTAAAAAAGGTTAGAGAGAAAACTAGAGCACCATGGTACAACAATGCTACGCATGCTATCAAGAGAGAAACTCATAACTTAGAGCGTAAATGGAAACAAACAAATTTAGAGGTCTTTAGAATCGCGTGGAAAGATAGTATGTCACATTACAAAAAGGCTCTTAAATCAGCCAGGGCTGAGCATCTCCGCAGACTAATAGAAAATAACCAAAATAATCCAAGGTTCTTATTTAACACCGTGGCCAGACTAACAAATAAACAGGCATCACCTGAGCAAAATATTCCGTTACAATGTAGTAGTAATGATTTTATGAATTTCTTCACTGAGAAAATAGAAAACATCAGAAACACAATTGTAAATGTACAATCTTTTATGGTGTCTTATGATTCAGCCTCAATTATCGCCCCTCAAGAACAACTACACCGCTTTACAACTATAGGACAGGAAGAGCTAAATAAACTTATTATTGCATCTAAACCAACAACTTGTTTATTAGATCCAATACCCACTAAATTACTTAAAGAAGTGTTACCTGTAGTGGAAGAGCCTCTTCTCAATATTATTAATTCATCTTTATTTTTAGGTCACGTTCCAAGAATATTCAAGCTGGCAGTAATAAAACCTCTTATTAAGAAACCACCATTAGATCTGTTACGGCGTCTGATCCTGGTGATTCCCTGCACTCTCAGTCCCGTGCTCTCTCTCCCGAATACTAAGTGTCTCTTACTTCAGCCTAGTAGGGATCATTAGGCTCTGATTGCATTACACCTGTTCTGTATGAACTCTGGTCCCTAAGCTATATCTGCCTCGTTAACTCAGTACCCTGTGCGAAGTATTGTTTCACCCTGTGTGTCATGTCCGAGCGCTCTCTAGTTCCCTGATTGTCTGTATTACCGAAACCTTGCCTGTGACTAACCTCTCTGACTGTCTGCAGCCTGCCAAGTGATCATTGCCTGTATCTAGACTCCGATTCTCGCCGCCCGCCCCGAACCTAGCCCGTCTCCGGATATCCCGTTGTCTGCTGCCCGTGTCGAACCAAGCCTGCTTCTGATCCTGAGTTCTGGCCACAGCCCCGGATTCCAGTCCGGCCCTTTCAAGAATATCTGCCTTGTGTTATCCTTCTTCTGAAACGCTTTATGTTTGCTTGAGACTGCATATTAAATTGTTGCAAATGGTTCTGCCTCACCTGTCTGATTCATCACAAGATCCAAATAACCTAGCAAATTACAGACCCATTTCAAATCTTCCATTTATGTCTAAAATACTAGAAAAAGTTGTGTACGCTCAATTGTGCTCTTTCTTGCAAGAAAATGATATCTATGAAAAATTTCAGTCAGGATTCAGACCGTATCATAGCACAGAAACTGCGCTAGTTAAAATTACAAATGATTTACTTTTAGCTTCTGACCAAGGCTGCATCTCAATACTAGTTCTACTCGATCTAAGCGCTACATTTGATACTATAGATCATAAAATACTCCTGGATCGACTACAAAACTACACTGGTGTTCAGGGACAGGCATTAAGCTGGTTTAGATCGTACTTATCAGACCGTTACCACTTTGTCTGTTTAAATGGGGAAAAATCAAAGATAACGTCAGTAAACTATGGAGTACCGCAAGGATCTGTGTTAGGCCCTCTACTATTCTCAATATATATGCTGCCACTTGGTAATATTATAAGAAAACATGGAATTAATTTTCACTGTTATGCTGATGACACTCAATTATATATTTCATCACGGCCAGAAGAAACCACTAACTTATCTAACTTGACAGAATGTCTTAAAGATATAAAATGCTGGATGACGTGTAATTTCCTGCTATTAAATTCAGATAAAACAGAGGTATTACTTATTGGTCCAAAAACTACCCACAAAATCCCTAACAATACAACTTTAATTTAGAAGGATGCCCTGTTACTTTATCCACTACAGTAAAAGACCTGGGTGTCATACTTGACCGCAACTTGACTTTCGAAAATCATATTTAATATGTTACAAGAACAGCCTTTTTCCACCTCAGAAACATTGCTAAGCTACGTAACATGCTATCCGTTTCTGATGCAGAAAAGTTAGTTCATGCATTCATGACCTCGAGACTAGATTACTGTAATGCTTTATTAGCTGGTTGTCCTGCATCCTCAATAAACAAGCTACAGTTAGTCCAAAATGCAGCCGCTAGAGTTCTTACTAGATCAAGAAAATATGATCATATAACACCAATTTTATCATCTCTACATTGGTTACCTATTAAGTTCCGTATCAATTACAAGGTATTGCTACTGACCTATAAAGCCCTAAATGGTTTAGCTCCAGTCTATTTAACGGACCTTCTATCGCCCTACAATCCGTCGCGCTCTTTAAGATCACTAAATTCGAGGCTTCTGGTCATTCCTAGGATATCTAAGTCCACTAAAGGAGGGAGGGCATTCTCACATTTAGCTCCTAAACTCTGGAATAGCCTTCCTGATATTGTTCGAGGCTCAGACTCGCTGTCCCAGTTTAAAACCAGATTAAAGACGCATCTCTTTAACCACGCATTCACATAATGCTTACCTTTTATATTACTGCCGAATCAGATCGAATGCATTAATATTATGAACATCAGCTACGCTAATTATTTCTCATCTGCCTTTCTGCTGTTATCTCGGGACGCAAGTCCCGAGGTAAATAGCGTTCGTCAGCTCCAGTTTGTATCCAGCCTCTCACGGAGACTTCGGATGATCCAACACCTGTGATGAGACGACTAAACGCCTGTGGAGAGACGACTCGACGCCTGTGAAGAGACGACTCAACGCCGGCGATATGTTATGCCCTAAATTAATACATGATGAACTAACTGTATTTTCTATGTACATTTTTAATGCACTTTCTGAAAAGCTGCTTTGAAACAATGTGTATTGTGAAAAGCGCTATACAAATAAATTTTAATTGAATTGAGTATCATCGGCATAACAGTGAAAGCTAATTTCATGTTTCCTAATGATATCTCCTAATGGCAGCATGTACAGAGTGAACAGCAGCGGTCCTAGTACTGAGCCTTGCGGTACGCCATACTGAACTTGTGATCGATAAGACATCTTTTAATTTACTACCACAAACTGATAACGGTCAGATAAGTATGATTTAAACCATGCTAGTGCAATTCCACTAATGCCAACATAGTTTTCTAGTCTATTTAAAAGAATGTTGTGGTCAATGGTGTCAAATGCAGCACTAAGATCAAGTAACACTAATAGAGAGATAGAACTGATAACGGTCAGATAAGTATGATTTAAACCATGCTAGTGCAATTCCACTAATGCCAACATAGTTTTCTAGTCTATTTAAAAGAATGTTGTGGTCAATGGTGTCAAATGCAGCACTAAGATCAAGTAACACTAATAGAGAGATACAACCACGATCGGATGATAAAAGCAAATCATTTGTGATTCTAACGAGAGCTGTCTTGGTACTATGGTATGGTCTAAATCTGGACTGAAAATCCTCGCAGATATCATTTCTTTCGAGAAAGGAACACAGTTGTGAAGATACTGTTTTTTTCTAATATCTTTGACAGACAAGGCAGATTCGAGATCGGCCTGTAATTGACTAATTTTGTATGATCAAGTTGTGTTTATTAACAAGCGGTTTAATCATAGACAGCTTAAAAGTTTTTGGTACGTATCCTAGAGACAAAGATTAATTAATGATATTAAGAAGAGGATCTATGACCTCTGGAAGCATCTCTTTCAGTAGCTTAGTCGGTATAGGGTCAAACATACAAGTTGTCGATTTAGATGAATTAACGAGTTTGCAAAATTCTTCCTCTCCTATAGCAACAAATTAATCACATTTTTCCTCAGGGATACAACAATGCACTCCCTGATGCGATACTGTAGTAGACTGTTGCATCGTTATAATTTTGTCCCGGATATTATCGATCTTATAAGGGAAGAAGTTCAAGTCATTACTGCTGTGTTGCTTGGACACTTCTGGGCTTGAAGCTTTCTTTTTCGTTAGTTTAGCCACTGTTTACATTTACATTTATTCATTTAGCAGACGCTTTTATCCAAAGCGACTTACAAATGAGAACCATAGAAGCAGCTAAACGAACAGCAGGACAACAAAATGTAAGTGCTATAACCTTTCACAGTTTAATCCAACGTGGAACCCGTACATTTTTATTTAATTTTTTTTATATATAATAGAAAGGAAGAGAAAGTGTTAGTATTACTGGAACAAGTGCTGCCGAAAGAGATGCGTCTTCAACCGTTTCTTGAAAATGGCTACGGACTCAGCAGCTCTGATTGAGTTTGGGTAGGTCATTCCACAAGCAGGGAACAGTCATGGTAGAGGTCTGAGAAAGAGATCTTGTGCCTCTTTGACGTGGCACCACAAGACGACGTTCGCTTGCAGAGCGCAAATTTCTGGATGGGACATAAGCCTGAAGTAATGAGTTTAGGTAAGAGGGAGCAGAGCCAGTGGTTGTTCTGTAGGCAAGCGTCAGTGACTTGAATTTGATGCGAGCTGCAACTGGCAGCCAGTGCAATTTTGTGAGGAGAGGAGTGACGTGTGCTCTCTTCGGCTCGTTAAAGACCACTCTAGCTGCAGCATTTTGGATTAGCTGCAGAGGTTTGATCGAGCAAGCTGGAAGACCGGCCAGGAGAGCATTACAATAGTCCAGTCTGGATAGAACAAGCGCTTGAACAAGGAGTTGTGTAACATGCTCTGATAGGAAGTGCCTGATCTTCCTAATGTTGTACAAAGCGAATCTGCAGGACTGGGCAGTTCTAGTAATGTGGTCTGTGAAGTTCAATTGATCATCAATAACAACTCCAAGGTTCCTGGCTGACCGTGATGGGAGTTATGGATGACGGGCCTAGCTGAATAGTGAAGTTGTGATAAAGTGTTGGATTGGCCGGGACCACAAGTAGCTCTGTCTTCGCAAGGTTAAGTTGAAGGTGGTCTTTCATCCAGTCAGAGATGTCTGTCAGGCAGGCTGAGATGCGAGCAGCTACCGTCGGATCATCAGGCTGGAATGAGAGGTAGAGTTGTGTGTCATCAGCGTAACAGTGATAGGAGAAGCCATGTTTCTGAATCACAGTTCCTAGTATGTCATGTAGATGGAGAAGAGAAGTGGTCCAAGCACTGAGCCCTGAGGCACTCCAGTAGGTATATGTTGTGACTTCGACACCTCACTCCTCCATGACACCCTGAAGGACCTACCTGAGAGGTAAGACTTGAACCATTGGAGTGCGGTTCCCGAGATTCCCTTCATCTTTAGGATTGACAGGAGGATCTGGTGGTTAACTGTGTCAAAGGCAGCAGATCCAGCAGGGTGAGAACTGAGGATTTGGAAGCTGCTCTTGCCAGTTTCAGAGCTTCGATTACTGAGAGCAGAGCAGTCTCAGTTGAGTGTCCACTTTTGAAACCAGACTGATTGTTGTCCAAGAGGTTGTTTGTGTAAGAAAGGAAGAGATCTGGTTGAAAACAACTCGTTCAAGTGTCTTCGCGACGAATGGAAGAAGAGATACCGTTCTGTAATTTTCCAGATGTGCTGGATTAAGAGTAGGTTTCTTAAGCAGAGGGGTTACCCGAGCCTGCTTAAATGCTGTGGGAAAGGTACCAGTGTGAAGAGAGGTGTTTATGATGTGTGTGAGTGCGGGTATAACTGAGGAAGAAATGGCTTGACGTAGGTTAGTAGGAATAGGATCAAGCGGATAGGTAGTAGGGCAAAGAGCATCAGATAACCAGGGGGCAGAGGGTGTGGTGCGGGCTGGCCTGGAAGAAAGGGGGCAGAAGTTTTCCAAGCAGTGTGTTAGAGTGGAGAAAAGAGAATCAGTTGCGCTGTTAGTATCTAGTGTTGAGAACTTTTCAGGTGGAGGAAGTGTGGATGAGACCAAAGAGGATAGGCGAGAGGGTGAGAGAGAGCGTAGGTTTCGCCGAAAGGTGCGTGTTGTGTTCTGAGGTAGGTTGAGTGAGGAGGAAGTGGTCTGAGGTGTGCAGTGGAGTGACCAGTGTATGGTCAGTGGAGCAGTGGCGTGTGTAAATAAGGTCTAATTGGTTACCTGATTTGAGAGTAGCCGCAGTAGATACTTGTTTCAGGTCGAATGAGGCGAGCAGAGTGTGGAAATCAGCAGCCTGACGTTTTTCTAGGTGGATGTTTAAGTCTCCAAGAACTATGAGAGGAGTACCATCCTCAGGGAAGGACGAGAGAAGCACATCCTACTGCTCCAAGAAACTGCCAAGCTGACCTGGGGGACGATAGATAACTACAAAATGGATTTTAATAGGACTAGTGATGGTAACTGAATGCGATTCAAATGAGCTGTGGTCACACCGAGGTGGTAAAGAGTCAAATTTCCAATCATTTAAGATGAGTAGACCAGTACCTCCACCCCTTCTGGTCAGGCGAGTAGAAAGCAAAGTTAGTGGAGAGGGCAGCAGGTGTGGCAGTGTCCTCAGGTCTGATCCAGGGCTCAGTCAGGGCCAATCAGCGTAGACCTGAATGACTAGAAATAAAATCAGCTTTGTTTACAGCAGACTGGCAATTCCAGAGACCAATAGGAAAAGAGAATAAAGTACTAGAAGAAGACGGAAAGGTACGCAGGTTGTTAGGATTGTACTGCCTCCTACGTGTGACTTGATTTGCGAATGTTAGTAATAGTAGGAATTTGAAAACAGTGTAAGCGAGCTCACAAACAGAAAGATTAGAAGAGAAGTTGTGTAGAGGAGAAAGGAAACAACAAAAAGATACTCAAGTGCCTTGTCGGTGTCCTTGCTCGGTGGAGTCGCACAGGTAGAGTCGCTGGTCTTCACACGATGGGGGCTTCACACGATGGGGGCTTCACACGATGGGGGCTTCACACGAGGGCTGCCGCGAAACACTAACCAATTTATACACGCCTAATACCTCGTTATTGAATACAGCAGGCCACGCCCTGCTACTTAGTTAAGCGAAACTCAAAAGTCACGACACACAAACAAACGCGCTTTACCACGGTAAACAGGGTAAACCAAACAAAGTTTCCTAGCAACGAAAATCCACTCTAAAATATAATAAGAAAAGTAAACACTCACAGACTGATGTTCTCTTCTGTTGCTCGACTGCTTCTTCTGACAAGTGCTAGTAAATGGGTGAATGACGGATAAGGATTTAAAATGTGAAAATTAAACTGGCTAAAAAGTTAAAATTTTAGGACTTTCTATACTTATTAGAGTGTTGTGTATGTAATGCAATGACATGTACACATTTCAAGAATGTAATTAACCCTTTTTTTGGGTGAATCAGATTTTTTTCCCCATGAAAATGTCATTCTGGGTAACGCAATTAATGTTTAAATTAATTACATTTCTACCATTGTTGGCATATACAAATGTACTGATATCCGTAATTAGAGCTCAACAAACAATTAGTGCTCAGAAATCTACATTTTAATAATAATTAATATAATCAATTTGGGATTTCATATAGACATGGGCTCATTTTTGGCTGCTGATGATAACTCAAAATTCAGAACCAAATTTAAAAGAAGCTAGGAAATGTTTAAAAATGTTTTCCAAAAAAGTAAATAAGACTTGTTTTATCCTTAACTCAACAAAAAAAAAAAAAAGATTTGTGTAATCTAACACACAAATACGGGTTAAATTCATTTCCTGTGTCATTGTTAGCCGGAATGACATTCTGCAATATGTTTCAGGATTACCATGAAAACCATCCTCAGTATCATTTTTCTTTCCAACACTCAAACTTGAAACAAAGTAAGAAACACTGACACGTTTTTAATTATTTTAAAAAAGTTTCATTGACACTGGAGTGTCGTTCATTAAATCATTGATCTGCTTTAATCTTTCCCTTCCCTTACAAAATAGTTAAAGGACAACTCCCGCGCAAAATGAACCTTTGGTCTAATTACACATTGGTACATAGTAAACCGGTCTCTGAGATTTGTTTTCATGATTATTGAATGTAAAGAGTTTTATCTCTAAAAACTGTTTAGCTTATAACGCTAGTATATGGGCATAGAGTAATGAAAATAAAAATCGCTAGTTAATACCACTAACAAGGCTCAAAATAGCCCAACACTAACACGGTAGCATAATGAACGTCCCTACCTGCAAACTGAAGCATTGAGAACTTTGTAAGTGCACAGACAGTTTAATAAGAAGATATTTTATAAAGACAGTCCACTTCACTTATACAGGCAAGAGCCATCTTTGGAAAACAGTCTCAACCAATCGAATCATGAACTTCTGGCTCGGTCACATCTCACCAGTGCACTTGGCTCGGCGTTCATGATTCGACTGGTCGATACTTATATACTAGCGTTATAAGCTAAACAGTTTTTAGAGATAAAACTCTTTACATTCGATAATCATGAAGAAAAATCTCAGAGAACGGTTGACTATGTACCAATGTGTAATTAGACCAAAGGTTAATTTTGCGCCGGAGTTGTCCTTTAACTGACCACTACTAAATGCTTTATAACTACTTGAATTAACCCTGAATTACAGTAGAAATACATGTTAATAAAGCATTTATTAACACACAAAGTAACTATTACTATATGTCTAATTAATAAGATGATTTTTATTAGATGTCTTTATAACTAGGCCTACCTGAATTTACTAAATTTTCTCACACTTTCTAAGTGATCTTATGAATCACTTATCAACTCCCAAATAACTGGTTTGTAAATAATGCTATACTTAATTTAGAAATTATAAATTGATCATTAACAAAGTATGAAAATACATTTATTAAACACATTATAGATATGCTTATAAATCAAGAATAAAGCATTTATAGCTGTATTTATAAACCGCTTATGTCTATTAATGCTTTATAAATGATGAATGAACTGTTTACTAATGCTTAACGAATGATTAATAGCGTTCAGTTATTATAAAGTGTTACCAAAATGGGGTAAAATTAATAAATATGACTACATTATTCGTGATTTGACCATTAACATTACAGAATTCAATTAAAAGATAATTGAATGTGACTCATTGAATCATATGAAATCAAGATGTATGACAGCAAAAATATGGCAAAAACATACAATTATGTAAATAATGTTAATGTTAATAATATAACTAAAATAACTATGCCTAAAAGTTTACAAATGTTAATTAAAAACTAGATTGTTACGCAAATGTCATTCTGGATAACGGATGACATGTCCTGGCTAACAGAGGTTTTTTGTTATCCAAGAATGACATTTTGTTTTCCAGGAATGACAAAACAAATATTTTTTCTTTATAATCAGGCACTAACTTAACCACCTATGGAAAACTACAACTTAGCTATCATCGCTATAAGGTCATCTTTTAGATCAAATAGATAGCTTTTTATATAAAAGGGTCAATGACGTATAAGGCCTTTGAGAGGCCCATTTTTAAAATACTTGAAATAATAATATATTTGGCTATTTTCTAAACATTTGGAGTGTAGTCTACACATGCATGTGTGTGAAAACTTCAAACAAAGATATTTTAGTGCTTTTAAACTCAAATGAATAGGGCAACGACCTTAAAAAAAGTCATTTGGGGCGACCGTAATTTATCTTAAAATTAATAGATTTCCTTTACACAAGTTATATTTTAAGAAGTATCAGTAATTAATTGAACTGTTTAAGAAAGATATACTCATGTGTCCTTTCATTTATTGCAAATTATGTTAAATACATTTTTATCTATAATGGCAGTGTCACCCTCATAAAGCAATTACATATTTTTTTTACTCATATAATCCATAAAACTGATTTACAATGTGTAGATATAGTATCCACTTATTGATGTTATACCAATTAATTATATTTCAACCAAAATGGACAGACATTATTTTTTGAATTTACTACAGAATTGAATATGGTTGGTTACCCCACATGACAAGTGGTCGCCCCACATGATGAAAAACAGCAGGCAATTAAGACTATTCAATGATTTTGATAGTTAAAACACATTTAATGAAATTTTATGAAGAATCAGCATATCCATTTCATTTGACACATTTCATAACATTAACAGTTTCCTCACTATTTCATTTGACACATAACCATCATATTAATATTTTCAATACTAATGCATTAAACGCTTGGACATAACATTGAACAGCATTTTCCTTTTTCATTTTCATTTCATTAATCACTTAAACATACAATGTTTGCCTTTTCGTTACTATTTCATTTAACAGTTGAACATAACAGCATTCTGCAGACACATTGAACAGCATTTTCCTTTTTCCATTTTCATTTCATTAATCACTTAAACATACAATGTTTGCATTTTTCTTACGATTTCATTTAAAGGGGTCATGACATGAGAAACCAAATTTGCCTTGATCTTTTGGTATATAAGAGATCTATGTACTATTAAAACTTCCTGCAAGTTTCATAGCTTAAGACGTCCTCCCCATTATAAACGAAGCATTTATTTAATCAAGCTCTAAATACAGCTCGTTCTGGATCCATGGTTAGAAGTGACGTCACGGTGCGAAGTGACGTACCAGTCGTTTGCATATGACCGCCTCCAGCGCAGGACAACTACGCCTCATTTCGCATCGTTGTCGTGCGGCTCGCGCCCACATGTGTTCAGTCGACGACTCGACGTGCAGCGAGTGGGTCTGTTTACAAGAAGATTGCTATGCCACGCAGATGTGCTGTTCCTGTTTGAGTGTTTGAATGCGCTGCCGAACGATCCAGACGTCAGGGAAAGCAGTCGGATGCAGTTTATTTGCAGCATATGCAGCGCGCCAAAGCCTTATTTGAACGGTGAGTGAGATGAGTGTGACAGGGCATGTTACTGAAAGAACGAGCAGAGAGCGAGCGAGCCCCGGCCGCGCGCCTTCAAACTGACTCATAAATCACTACAATTTAAAAAAAAAAATGTAAAATAACAATATAGTAATACTATAATTGCACCTAAGGGAACATATAAAAACAAAACAAAAAACCATGTCATGACCCCTTTAACACTTGAACATAACAGCATTCTACACATTGACATTAGTATACTGTCACTGATTCTGGTGGCCTAACATTACATTTTATGTACTGTTAACTACCTATAGATTTTACCTTTCTTTTTTCCTGGCAAGATAGTTAGCTCTTGCTACAGGATCTGCATTGATCCGCTGCCTGTAGCGAGCAGTCTTTTCTTTGCTTGTTAGTGGGGCCATCTAGAAAAAAACGTATATTTAAACATACACAGAGTTAGAAAAGGAATTGGAAAAAGTAGAATGAATGCTTAATATTCACACATTTCTCTGATAAAAACATAATAATCAAAAAGAAGTAAGCTTAGTCCTCTCTGAAGTAGGATGGAAATTACTGAACTTTAGAAAAAATATGTGGTGAAATGTAGAAAGTTATTTAAAACAACTAAATGCATATAATGAATGAAAACATTTGCATACAGAAACTACAAATACATGATATATGTTTTCTATCATTTAAGCAATCAGTGGCGGTCGCCCCACATGATGCTCGGTCGCCCCAGATGATGTTTTCAAGTTTAATCAAGTATAACAGGCTAATGCTTAGCTATAGAACCCAAGCTAGCTCCTTCTCACCACATATCACAGACAAATTTACATTAAAAATAAGTTTTATATGCAAATCTTTATTATTTACAGTTTTAGGTTGGTCGCCCCACATGATATCAAAATGTGACGTATACACTGCAGCAGTTTTAAAGAGGATTTGTTTGTAAAAATGAGAGTGACTACTCACCTGCTAGTTGTCTCTGTGGGACACTCACCATGAGGCTGGATGATGCAACATCCTCTTTGAGATGATTGTCAAAATAAAAGTCCCTTAATTGTATTTTCTTGATGGTTGCCCCAGATGATATTTCAGACAATGAACATCTTCGGACATGTTTATTATGATTGAAATGTGTGTACAAATGTTTCATAACTTTGTCAATCAATGGAAAACAAGTTTAAAATTATGCAAAATAGGGTAAGGATTATATTTAAATTATTTTAGTTTGATTTAAAACCAGTTGTCCAAACAGAAGTCAAGGCCGGACGGTCGCCCCACATGATGTTTTCACACTTCAGGTGGCAGAAAATGGCCAATAAGCTAATTATTTTTAAAGAAATAAGAGTGGGCATATGTATAAGGGAGGTGGTAGACATACATGTTATAATTTTATTCATTTTAATGTTTATTAATTGGTAAAAAGTTCAGTCGGACAGAAAAAGCAAGCGTCACGTCTTTGACCCAAAAACATTATAAATGTTTTATTAGTGTAATCCAAAAGGACACATGATATTGCTACAAAGTGCACCAGTGACCGAAAAGGTCAAAACATCTACATTTTAAGAGAAGCTTACACACATTTGCACATGTTCTGTTGCTCCTTTAGAGTCTTCTTTTTGATACAATATTATGTCACATGACATACCAAAATGCATTATGGTCCAAAATGGTCATTGAGGTCTGTTATCCAGGAATGACATTAGAGAATTCACAAATTGGAGACAAAAGTCTTTGTCATAAAAATGTAAATAAGCTTAGTATTATAACTATATTTGTAGGTATCGTTGAAAACATCAATACAATTATGCCCAAGTAGATTTTAAATACTTTTATTTATATTTTTAAAATTTTTGTCGTATTTTTGTATTCAGATTTTAAGCCAGGACAGTAACCCGGAATGACATTTTGGGACTTTTGAGCTCAATAGTTCCTTCAAGATTAATTATTTATATTGAATTCTCACATGAGTAATTAAAGAGGGGGAAGTTGAGTCATTTAATGAAGTGCATTTAAAAATGTATAAATTTTTAATATAATGAATATGCTTTGGACATCAGAATTGACACGCCACGTCATTGACCCAAATATCTGTAATAAGTACTTTAACTGGCTTTGGCCACGCCCTGCTACTTAGTTAAGCGAAACTCAAAAGTCATGACACACAAACAAACGCGCTTTACCACGGTAAACAGGGTAAACCAAACAAAGTTTCCTAGCAACGAAAATCCACGCTAAAATATAGGCTAATGAGAAAAGTAAACACTCACTAATGTTCTCTTCTGTTGCTCGACTGCTTCTTCTGACAAGAGGCAAATAAATGTTTCAAATAAATACCTCGGATTACGTTTATTTTCTTCTAATAGGGTTGAAAAATAAGCAGATCTAGCAGCTTTTAAGGCCTGTAAGCAATCGAGCTCTCCTTCTATGAAATTCGAAATACCTCTAGTTTAGTTTTCTTCCAGTTGCGCTCCATTTTTCTGGCTGCTCCCTTAGTAAGAAATACAAAAATCAGTTCAAAAATTGTCCAGCCACAAAACAGCCTACCAAAAAGAAACAAAATTAGTCGAGTTCAAAAGACCATCAGTAATCCCAACAGTAATCCACAGCAAAAATAGTACACATAGTCAGTAGGGAAAAAAATATAACTAAATTCCCCAATCAAAAAGTACTGGCTAAATTGTACTCACAACTCCTTTTTCCTTTAAGAGTCTGCTCCACATTTTCCAGTACTTCTCAGACGTGAGCAGGGACGTGCACAGACATTTTGAGGGGCAGGGGCTCAAGCGAAAAAAGGGCACTTCTCATAATTACGTATTAAAAAAAAAAATTTAAGCAAAAAAGTATATTAACACAACTCTGACTTGTGAAAAGTGAATTAATTTTATCCTCCTCAAACTCACGCAATTGTTTCATTTTCAAAAGATGTCTACAAAATAATCAGTTCACACATAAACCATGGTCTCCTTTACATTTTTTTTAAAAACATTTATTAGGCTTCAAAAAAATAAAACAGCTTTTAATTTAAGTGAACTTCAAACAATCCTCACATAAACCCATAATAAATGTCATATTTACCTGTGCCCTTCCTGTCTAACAGGTAGGACATATACAGAAATTGAATAAAGTTATCAAACAGTCTGCGCTGCTTAAATTATATATAGACTAATCCTTATTAAAGCTAGCAAGTTCTTTAGTCAAGAGCAGTTAGTAATTTTCTCTGTTCCCTTTGTTCTTTGATTAACTTTACTGACAGAAAGCTTTATTGGCTGCTGGCCCTTTAAGAGCAGCCGCTTCAGACAGAGATGAGATCTCACACGCGCCTCATTCTCTCACAACTCTTTACGTCCATCATAAGAATGCTCTTATGTTATGAAGATACTTGACAAACGACATTTTGGCATAATTGTGTGTGTTATTGTTCGTTCAAGCGCGAAAGAGAACTGTATTCTGTAGTCTGTGCATGCGCATTATACTGGCGCGCGTCTTTCTGTGAGTCACAGTCAGGACATTCACATGCAACATGCGCATTGGTTTGAAGCAGGTTTAGCGCTTCTAACTCCTGACCTGATATTTAGATACACTATTCAATAAATATATTTGTTTGACAGGGAATCTGTGCGCAAAACAGGAATATATTATTTTTCACAAAAAAAAAAGCACCCCAGAAAAAAAGGGCAGGTGCTCAAGCCCCTTTTGATGTCTATGTGTGCACGTGCCTGGACGTGAGTACATAGGCTGGAGGCTCTACATCAGAGGTCACTAATAGGCGGACCGCGGTCCGGACCCAACCGCCGTTCTGTCCGGACCCGGACCAATAACCCATAAATTATTGAGAATTATTGACTTTTGATGGAGCGTTTCTATTTTAACCCGCGCAGCTTTTCTAGCATTTATGGTACTGGTTTAGCACGGCCCAGGAAACTCACAGACCAATAGCATGCGCTGTAAATCATGTCATGTGATGCTACTCGAGTGCGAGAGATAAACACAGGGAGAGACGAGACGAAAGAGAGACGACGTTTCACATGGCGTGCTCTAAAAAAAGAAAAGTGGACAGCGAAAACAGAGCTATCAAATAGAATGGACAGATTCTTACATATTCATTCTTCCCACGGACAGTTCTAAACCGGTATGTCTCATATGTTCAGAGACTGTCGTGATTATTAAAAGCGGCAATGTGAAGCGCCACTATGAGACAAGCACAAATCTTTTGACCAAACATACCCACTTAAATCCAGACTGAGGGCACAGAAAATAAACGATCTAAAAGCCCAATGTGATCGATCCAGCAGAATCCTAACAACAAGGGCTCACTGGGAAGTGGGATATAAAAGGGAAAGAAAGAGAAAAGGAGGTGTTAAAGCTGTTCAATTGTTAATGTGTTGAGATTGTTTTATTATAAAATGTGTTTAAACTTAAGATGTGAAAGGGAGTTAACTAAAAAGTAAAAGGGAAACTCAAGTTATACTTTTTATTTCATTTTTCTAAAATTAAGCACTTTATTTTGAGATGCACATTTTTCAAAAGCTCTCTGTTGTGTTATTTATAATTTATTTTTAAATGCAGCCTTTAATAATAAATAATAAATTTAAATGAAATAGTACTTATTTATGATTCCTACAGTTCAATATATAAACTACAATTCAATAATATTTCAACAATATTTATTGTCTCTTATTTTATTTGACAGTCGTCTGTTGACTAGGCTACTTACATATTTTCATATAACTACTAGGCTGTGGCACTGAATGATAACGCTAGTTAGTCATTGTGATGTTGCGGACCTTTGCTTGACGAAATTCTCTAATTGGACCTCTTAGAATTTTAATTGAATACCCCTGCTCTACATCCATCAATCCAGTTCAGGTTTTGGAACTACCCACTCGTTCTGTTTTCCCTGCAGCGTCTCGACGACAATCAGCCAGTCACACAGTGACGAGGATACTTTCCTTTTAGTGATCCAGAGTGCGATCCATTAGAACGCCGACAATAAACACTCGTGCCACAGATAAAACAATAAACCGCCGTGGGAGTCTTCTAGAGGAGGTCCGCGAGGTACACTCAATGCCTCCCGATAGCCGCCGCCATCTTTTTGTGAGCGATGCACTTCATCCAGATAAAGGTAACTAGGGGCTGGACTAAAGACGTCGCCATCTTGATTAGGGCAATTATCTTATGGTGACTGTAGATTCATATAATATAGATTTTTTTATATGTGGATAATGATTGTTGTGGTTTCAATCTTTTCGGGGCAATGATGTCTCAGAGATCTTTGATAACAGAAAATAATTAGACTTTATTCAACGAACAAAGCCGAGTGACTCCTGCAAGAGACCACTCCCGAGCTGTGCTCAGCTCCTCACACATATACCTTCAACCCTTCCAAAAAGGTCATACATACATATAGATATTTTGAGAAATATTTTTGTACCATGTGACATACTGAAATAGCACTCTCTGTTGTCTCAGCATTCTAAACCTTGCAGGCTTTCAAAGTCACCCCAAAGACACAAAGAAATAATGGTGTCTAAATTATAGCTAAATTACTTAATTTCCAAATAATAAAATCTTCAACATGATCTCAGATTAATTCTACAGATGAATGATGACTGATAAATGCAGGACAAATAAACATTTCATTTCAATTTATTTATTTATTTCAGGATGACATTGTCACAGTATTGAGTGCAGATGTTTCAACTGAACTGCAGGCGCTCTGTGAATGAGACGCAGGCTTTAGCATTGAAACACAGCAGGCAAACGCTGCACTACTGTCTCGAGAGTGTTCGTCCCGGCTGTGTGTCGAGTCCTGGTGTGTGTCAGCTCTACAACAGCAGTGAACAGACTTCATGAACCTTCCAACATCAGGCCTCAAGAACATGTACAACACACAGTCAGCCAGTGGGTTCAGGAACAGGACATGATTAGAAAAATACCAAAATATAACAATCAATACACCCTCACTATAAGCTTTAATAAAAGTTATGATTCTGTTGGGGAGAATGAGGAAAGTGTAAGTCAGAAGCACCAGGAACAAACTGCCCAAAATCTTTTTGCGCTTTAGAGAAGTAAGCGATATTGCTCGTGAAAGACCGCGACGAGTGCCAATAAAACACAGAATGATTATCGGGTAGGGGATTAAACAGGCGATCGATCGAGGCATAGGTCTAAACAGCTGATAGTAGTTAAAGTCTACAAACATCAGAGGAACAAACCAGATGATCACAGAAATAACACAGCAGACTTTTAGTGAATGATGAGATCTGTACCAGATAGGATGACAAACCAGAATATATCGTTCAAAAGCAACACATGCCATAAAATACAGACCCACTATCAAACTATAATCATATGCATTATCCACATCCCATGACCATCTGATTGTCATCATTAATATACAAATGATCTGAATGAGATCTGAAAGAATCAAATGAATAACAAAAACTGGAGTGGAGCGATGAGATTTGATTAGAACACACAACGCACACAGAGTCAAGATCATGATTGGAATCTCAACGGCTGCAATGATCCTGATAATTATGGATTCTGCAGAAACAAGTTTCCTGAGAAATTCCTCCTTCTGACGGACCCATTCATCTTCATTATTTACTCCACTTGATCCGTTGCTGCTGATGTTTAGTTCTGCCATTGCTTCATGAAATCTTGACAGGCACTAAATAACAAACCAGTCATTAGTTAAAAAAAGTATATTTTTCTTTATTAAAAACATTAGAGATAAATATATGACATTGTGATTGTTGAAATAAAGTTTCCTCGGTTTTCTTTACATGTTCTTTAGAGGAGATGATGTGTGTAATGTTAGAAAGCGTGAAATGTAAGATTAAAGTTTGTAAATCCTCCATTTGAACAATATAGGCCATGAGACGGGACCCCAAATTTGGGCTACCGGTACCATTTTGAGGGATTAAATTTCTTTTTGATTTTCATGAAGGTACACATCTCTAGTGTTGGAAAATGTGTGATAGCATCCGATCCATGGTAGCTTTCATTAGAAATCAACACTTATATCATCCTACCTCAAGGTAAGATGTTCAGTGACTACAAGAGAGAAAAATGCTTCTATAATCCAAACGGTTGTTCTCTTCTTTTGCAGAGTGTAGGATCTTGAAGACCATCAATAATAGAACCAAAATTCAGTGGCTTTTCAGAAATTGAGTAGGTAATCACCTGTCCATCATTATAATTAGCTGTGTATTCTTTAAAAAAAAAAAGAGCTCTACCAGATCGATTAGGTGAATGGTTGTATTTTTCTGGAACCAGATGTGATAGAGACTTGTGTTTTTTTGCATTGGAAGAGGCAGTGTCGGGGCTTTAAAATTATGTGTCAACCACCTTTCTAGGCCTCTGTGGCCTAGAACTAGAAAATAAACTTTGAGTTGAAAATCGTTTTTAAAAAAAATCACCTCCGCCACAGCAATGGAGAACTCTCAGCTTACTGGATGTCATACATATGTGGATTTTGTGGAGGATGTAGTCCTTGGTCTTTTACGATCCTCACGTGAAGGAAAAATTGGACTTTGCATCTTCATGCAATTAGAGTACTCCTACCATGGGGTTTCGCCTATGATAAGGTGAACTACGCTCGATATCTGTCTTCATATTATGCTGAGATGACCAATCTCCCAGAGAGGAATCCTGAAGTCTACCAGGCATTTCAGGCTGGGCAGTTTTCAGTGCAACTATCCAGCAGCAATCCTTTTGTCAAAATCCCAGTAGATCAAACCACAGAGGAAACCACTCCTGGTGGCACAGCTGGATTCAGCCTGAAAGCTGGAGCTGTCAAAAGGTACTACATCACAGCTGAACACCGTAGTGCCTTCCTTGGTCACTTGAGAGACATGATCCAAGGCAACAGATCTCAACTTCAGCATGCAGAGCTGCAGCAAATCAAGAATAAAAAAGGATGAGGAAGCAGCGTCAGCAATTGTTAGTCTCATTCAGGGATGGGTAAACCCCTTTGCTGGCAACCAAGACCTCATCAGCATCTCTACTGCTAAGACTGCTTCTAAGGACATAGCAGCTGACCTCATGATGGCATCTGAAGTAGGGGAGAAAAGATATGCTGCTTTCAAAGACAGACAGACTTGAAGCAGATCCACCAATGAAGAAGTTCCATGATCCAATAAAAGCCAACAAGTTGAAAACTTTCAGCAGCATGTGCAAAAAGAAAGAAGTCAAGTCGAGTGGGAGAACAATTGTCCTTAACCCTCTGGAGTCGAGAAACGCGCCGGCGCGTTTTGCGCGATTTTTTTCACATAGCAGCAAAATAGACTTAAAATACTCAGTCACCTTTGGTCATACACACTTAAGAAATATGAAAAAATAAACTATTAAATGTCTACTTTTTTATGGGTCCACTTACAATCGAAATAAAATATTGTGCTTTTGTAAAATAAAGAAAATAAACAGGGTGTGCCTTCTGCCTCTCCGTCTCCGTGAACTTTTTTTCTAGAGCACGTCTCTTAACATAAACAAAACTCCGCAAATACTAGTCACACAGGCATGATCAATATATCTTTATAATCATTTAAGTGTGTACTTTTAAATGATCTAATTCAAAACTAAAACAAATATTCTGTGTTTATGTAATCTATATAAAAAGAGAGAGATGCCAGGCGTTCTCATTTCAGCTAATTATCTTTTAATGTGACCACGCCCACAGAGAGCGCGGGCTATAGAAACGCAAATGATCTGAAACTTGCCAACGCCCACACAAGCTCGATAAAACACCAAGTTCAGATTAATGTACCGGTAGTCTGTGTCGTTTTTCGAGGTTGTGAGGAATAATTCTGGATAATTTACCTCAGTGCTGGATTAATTTCACTTCGAGGAGCCATGGATCCAGGATCATAGTAAGTTTATTCTTTGTTATAATCGCGAATACTGTTTTAAAATGAATCGCGTGTCTTTCTCTGTGTGATGAATGAACGGAATTCGCACTGTTGTTGTTACAGACGAAATATGAAAGACAACATTTAGTTGACTAGTTTGGGATAGATTATAAAGATTTTTACTCTAAAATAGACATCAAATAAGCTTTAGTTAACCAGTTTCTGCTCATATGTTAAATATATAACGTTAGAATGTTTTGTCAAAAATAAGCTCATAATCTAAGATGTTATTATAGTGTTTGTTCCAATGTAGACTATATCAAACTAATGAATCCTTAACTTTGAAATATGAATGATAAAATCCAGGCTATAGGCCTACTTAAAAAAAAAAAAAAAAACGACAAGATAGATGTAAAAAAAAATCTTAATATTATTGTTTTTTATTAGTGACACATTTGAGGAGATTCCAAAACTTTCTGAAAATACAGTATGAGAATTAACTGCATACTAGAAATGTTTACCTTGGAAATTATACAATTTGAATGTATAAAAAATTTGTGAAAAAATACCTTTTTTTCCTCTCTGAGAACTCTAACTTTCTAACTCTAACTAATTCTGTAGGATGGTCCATATAGCCTATTTGAACAGGATTTGTTTCCAGGTATGACTATGTACTAAAAATGTGCTTTTGACTTTCATTTATATTTGTATTTTATATATATATATATATATATAGTTTATTTATTTATTTTTATCCTCGCATTCTTTCTTGTGTGACACACCTGAATGAATGGCTCATTAGTATGCAGGCTCATTAGTATGCAGGCTCATTACTATTCAGGGTCTTTGTCTTCTCAGGTGTGAATCACAGCAAGTCACGCCCCTGCGCATATTGCCTTTGGAAGCAAAAACTGTTTTAAAAAATTTAAATCAATGTATTGTTTTATGTGAATGATTAGGCAGGGTGATTTTCAGATAATTTTGAAGCAAAAACACTAGGCAACTACATCCATTAGTCAAAAGTCTTGTGGACACATATTAAGTATGTGTTTTGTGGCCTTATTTCAGAAACTTTAATTTTTAGTTTTTTGAATAACCATGCATAAACATTATTCCCTCAAAAATACAAATATGTAAATAGATGTTGCTCGCATATTATGGTACCCCTATTTGTGCTAAATAGAGTGTAATTACACCTTTGCCATTAATATGTTTATAAGCAACTGAAAAAAGCACAAATGTCAGGGCATGTCAAAACATCTCACAGACCTCAAAAACCCCTTAGACTCCAGAGGGTTAAAGCAGACAGATCTCTCTTTGGACGAATCATTGTTATGGCTCAGAGTCGCAGCCTCCAGATGGAGGATGTTTTCTCTCATCCTCTTGGGCCATTGCCTTGGGCCCTTTCCACACCTGATGGGCTATTGCGAAAGACAAACAAAGCTGCTCTAGCCACTTCACAGCAGAAAAATGTGTCAGTGGCAGAACAAGTCCCGGAAGACTCCGCTACAGTGATAGATGGCATGAACTTGGTACAAAGAGTCAAAGGTGATGAAGCCACCTTTGGAGATGTTGCCAAGACAGTCTTTTCCATGGCACTGAGTGAGGGTAGACAGAGCAGCAGAATAGATGTTGTTTTTGATACATACAAAGAGAACTCCATCAAGAATAGTGAGAGATCACAGAGGTGAAGAGACAGGACACCATTTGATGAGTATCACTGATACACAGCTAGTGAGACAGTGGAGGCGTTTTCTGGCACAAGTCAGTAACAAAACTAACCTAATTTCATTCTTAGTGAAGGAGTGGAGCAAGTCCAAATACAGGGAACTACTCAAACATAAAACTCTTTTTGCAACTGTCGGTGATGAGTGCTTTAAAATCACGGCTCAGGGCAGTGAGTTATTCCCAACTCTCCAGTGTCAACAAGAAGAAGCTGATGGTCGCCGCCTTCTCCATGCTGCCCATGCAGTTGAAGAGGGGTATAAAGCTGTTATCTGCACAGAGGACACAGATGTTTTCATCATGTGCCTTGCTTTCCATGACACAATTGGGGCACCTTTGTACCAAAAATGTGGAGCAAGGGCAAGGATAAAGCTGATTGACATCAGGAGAGTGGCAACCTCAGTTGGTACAGAAGTCTGCAAAGCTCTTATTGGAATGCATGCATATACAGGGGTCCATTTTGGGTCCCCTGTTGTTTACATTATATATTAACAACCTTGGTGATAATCTATCAGATACAAGTATCCATTTATATGCCGATGATACCATTTTATATTGTTTTGCATCTTCTATTGAAAATTGCATTTTAAAGTTGCAGGAAGCATTTGAATTAGTTCATCGTAACCTATCTTCTTTAAAATTAGTCCTAAATGATAAAAAAACAAAATATATGGTCTTTTCTAGGAAACATAAAACTGATTCTTCTCCACCACCTATTTACACTTTGCAGGGTAACTCTATAGATTTGGTCTCCTCTTACAAATACCTAGGGTTTGTGTTGAAAGAGGACTTATCATTTAAGCTACATGTTAAACAATTGTTGTCTAAGTTAAGGTTACAGCTGGGCTTTTATTTTCGGAACAGTGCATGTTTCTCACAGTCAGCCAAGAGAAAGTTGGTGGAATCTACCTTTTTACCCATCTTAGATTATGGAGATGTTTTTTACAGAAATACCACTAAAGCTCTCTTAAAATCAGTAGATTCTGTTCATCACTCTGCTCTAAGATTTATAACTTGCACAAAATATCACACTCACCACTGTGCACTGTATGAAATGGTAGGTTGGCCTTCACTTCACATAAGAAGGTACAAACACTGGCTCATACTTGTATACAAGGCATTAGTCGGCCAGCTTCCTCAATATATCAATAGCTTATTAACTTTTAATAGTCAAGGGTATAATCTACGTTCAAGTAGATATATTCTGTTAAATGTTCCTTTAATGAAGACAGAGTTTGGAAAAACTGCTTTTATTTATAGTGCATCAGCTGCTTGGAATGAGATCCAAAGTTCATTGAAACTTGATGAACTTATTTCAGTATATGAGTTCAAGTTACATTTAAACAAATTATTCAAATCTGTCTGCACTTGCTCTTAACGTTTAATCTTGTTTTATTTTATATATGTGTGTGTTTGTGAAATCTGTTTTATGTAGTTATGTATATTGTGTGCTGCTATTTTGGCCAGGGCACACTTGTAAATGAGATATTTATCTCAATGTGTTTATTTCCCTGGTTAAATAAAGGTTTAATAAACAGGATGCGACACTGTCAGTGCTTTTGCTGGGAGAGGTAAAGCTAGTGCTTTAAAGTACCTGATCACAGACAAGAGGGTCCAAAACACATTCCATGAGCTTGGCCAGAACTGGGACCTCCCATCTGAATTAATGGACAAACTGGAAACGTTCACATGCCAAATCTACTCCCCAAAAGCAGCAATGACAAAGGTCAATGACCTGAGATACCGTCTCTTTTGCGCTAAGAGGGGTGAGATAGAAAGCCATCAGCTTCCACCATGCCGAGACTGCTTAGTGAAGCATGCCCAAAGAGCTAACTACCAGGCTGCATTATGGAGGAGATGCTTGGAAAGGGACCCAAAAGCACCTAGCCCTGTTGGTCATGGATGGAAGATCGAGTCTGTGGGAGGAGTTGACCAGCTGGTAGTTCAGTGGATGGATGGCCAACCAGCACCTGAAGCTCTATTAGATTTATTGGCCTGCAACTAGGGCTGTCGCGGTGAAGGAATTTCCCTTGCGGTAATTTTGAGTGGCTCAATAGCGCGATATGCGGTATTACCGCCATTTATTTAATTATTTATTTATTTGTTGCTATATAAATACGTGTTATGATGTGGTCTGCATACACAAATGTAACCAATGTAACCGCGTCTCTGCACATTTTAAGACTGTCACTCAGCGCACAGTTACATTGTTACGCCAACGGACTTTCTTTGAGCGAGTCATTAAACCGTTCATTCAACGAAAACGTTCAAAAAAGCCGATTCCTTAAATGATACATAATGAAACAAGGTGTTAATTATTTTTTAACTTTGAGCTCCACTTTTCAAGGCTCAGCTGGCCAGCAATGCTTCACTTTTGGGCAAAGCTGAAGCAATGTTTCACTTAATAGAGACCAATGGCATTGATTCAATGCGTGACTCGCTGCTTTCCCCCCACGGCTTCCTCGCGCGCTGTGTAATGCTGACCAGTGCGGACGCCATTCATAATAAATACCCTTACACGTTAAAAAGATGATACAACAAATATTTCGCTTTCCTTGGAAACGGCAACCTTTTCACGAAAATACATGACTTGACTTCAAAGACAGACGCAGGTAAATCGCACGCGCTCAGTCGATCACATTCACTGTCTGTTTAGGCTTAGGCTACCGGTAAGTCCAAATCCACGAAGCCTCTGTACAAATCACCATGATAAACAGCCTTGTTATTATTAACTTATTTAACATTCAATACACATAGTACGAACTACGAAGGGTGGCTTATGAAAAAAGAAAACGCGGTTTGCGGTTGCTGCGGTTACTTGCATTTCTCTGCGGTTGGCCTGTCAGTAGCGCGGTACTGCAATATTGCGGTTATCGCGACAGCCCTACAGTACCTGCAACTGTCCAAAGCACTGTGTGTCCACTACTAAATGTGTTTGTGTTGCAAATGAACTCAAGTGCACGGATATGTGTAGGTAGCTAGATTGTGAGAATCAAGCATGTGTTTCAGACACTGATGAAAGTCATGATGACAATGGTGATGAAGTGGACATGGAGAGTCATTCTTACTAGATATGACAAATGTATAATGTGTACTATGCCACAAATCAAAGAGTAAAGTAGTACAGTGGGTTAAAACAATGCATCTTTTGGTAAGAGGTTAAGTAGCATTTATTGCATTCTTTGTGTAAAAGGTATAGTTCATTTAATTCCTGTTAAATTTGTTGTAAATAAATTATTTTGCTCATGTTCCAAAACCTTCTCAATACCAGACTAAACAGTTAATCTTCTCACAAAGCTATGATCTAATATGGTATGCACGGACCCTACCGCTTACTTGTTCTCAAAGGCATATATGTTGGGTTGGAAACCTTTAACCCTGTTTCCTCAATACCTCATTAACCCTCTGGGGTTGTTCGGCCCAAATGGACCCGAATCATTCAAATAAAAAAAATTAAAAAAAATCACAGCTTCTTCGGAATGGTCCGAAATTTGGTGACTTTGTTGGTATTTGGTACATGAACACCCAAAAAAATTGGGGACAGGATGTGAACAGTCTAAGTGGTTGTAAAAAAAAAATAGTCACACTCAGGACCTTCGGGTCCAAATGGACCCCCATAGGAAATGAATGGGAAATTGGCAAAAGTGTGAAAAAACAGAGTTTTTTGGTGCGTACAATCTACAAATCAGCCACAATCCATAAAAAAACCACACAACAGTGAAGGGGTGAATCTATAAAACATCAAGAGTGCAAAACAGACACATCCACACACACACACACACACACACACACACACACACACACTTTTATACACATACACACTCATAAATTCAGATTACATAAATCTGTTTTGCATTTTTAAAAATCACAGCTTAATCGGAATGTTACGAAACTAAGTGACTTTTATGGTTTTAGGTATGTGAACACACAAAAAAATTGGGGACAGGATGTGAACAGTCTAAGTGGTTGTAAAAAAAATAGTCAAACTCAGGACCTTCGGGTTCAAATGGACCCCCATAGGAAATGAATGTGAAATTGTCAAAAATATGAAAACACAGACTATTCAAATAGAATAGACTATTTGAATAGTCTAAGTGGTTGTAAAAAAAATAAAAATAAAAATAAATAAATAAAAAAAAAACTCACACTTGGGACCTTCGGGTCCAAATGACCCACATTGGAAATGAATGGGAAATTGTCAAAAATATGACAACAGTTTTTTTGTGCATACGATATACAAATCAGCCAGAATGCAAATCAGCCAGAAACATCAAGAATGCAAAACAGACACACACACACACACACACACACTGTATTATATATGTATAATAATCTGTATTATAAAGTAAAACTGGCACTTCAAATTAACCATTTAAACCAACCAAACAAACAAAAAACAAGACAAAAATAGTCTCTGAGAATCTGTTATTATTTTTTAAAAATCAACAACCTGAAAAAAAATTGGTATATATTTGCAAAAATCACTAGAATCCCCAAGCCTTTCTACAGAGAGCTGTAAATCCACTAGTGGTAAAAATGTGCTATTGCGTGATAAAAATGCTCAGTGTGTCCACCAGATAGCATCTATATTTTTTCAAAAATTGCTTTCATGAGCCCTAGGCTTCACTCTAAAATGTAATACAGCTTTGATAAAAAAAAATTAAAAAAATAATAAATAAAACAAATTTCTATTATGTTCAATGGGAAAAAAATGGGTCATAATTATTGCATAAATATTAATTATAGGATCATAAAATATCTCAAAACACCAAAAAAGAAAAGAAAAAAAAATGTATAAAAAACAAGTTAAAAAAAAATATATATGATTTTTTTTTTTAAATATGAATCCTGCCCTTTGGGTCCATTTGGACCCGAACACCCCAAGTGTGACTGTTAAACGAACAACCCCAGAGGGTTAATAAAGCAAAAATGTGGCAAATCTCTGGCATTAGACAGACATCATCATAAAATGGCACCAAGTCAAATTTCATTTATCCTTTTTCTTGACATATGTTTGAAAATCGTCCTCCGTAACCAAAAACTACCTTGAATCTAATGCTATCACACATTTTTCAAATACAGGGTGATATATGGTCTACACAAAAATCACCATGCTGTTTAATCCCTCAAAATGGTACCAATCAACCCTCTGTCTCACGGCCTAATATGACAGAAGCAAGAATGCTGTAGGCCTAGTTCTGAATATTCAGTCCAGCACAGCTGCAAGTGTACAATGGTTTATTAAACTAGGAATAAATCTTGAAGAACTTACGTTACTGACAGGATTGTGTGTTTCGTCTACAGGTCGAAGCAGAAGTTTGAGGAATAACACACAGACTGACAGATGTTTCACAAGTTTCCACTGAGCTCTTCATTCACTGCACACACTGTAAAAACACACATCTTAAAGCTTGTTGATGTAATGGAGGAAATGCCTGAGATTACACAAACTATTTCATCCAACGTGTGAAACGGTAATTACCTTAAAGACAAGTAATATTGCTCATAAAAAAAAAGTATAAAAGGGAGCTATAAGCATGGTCTGCATAGAAAGTGTTACATATTTATGTCTTATACTTATTTGTCACAATAAAACAATGCAAATGGTTGGCTGATTTGTTTTGGTATTCATCAGTGATGTATATTTATTATTATAAAGTCATTATTTTTTATACTAATAAATACATCACTGATTTATTATATATTTTTATATAATATTATATTTCTGAAACTGCAAAAAAAATATATATATATAATATTATATATATATAAAAAATACAGTAGATGGCGTCATCAGGTGATTAATTCTAACCAATGAGACTGCTGGAACTCTGCGTAAGGACCTGTCTTTCTGGATTCGACTGGTATGCACGTATAATGTTTGTATGTCTACATTTATTTATTTCCACATTTATTTATTTCTACATTTATTTCTCCGTATGCTAATGAGGGGAGCGTGTTTTAACTCAGACATCAGCAATCGAGCTCAGAGTGGCAGTGCTGAAGCTTTGAGGCCACAGTGACACCTTGTGGTGTGTGACCAAACGAAACGCAAGAGGTGTGCGGACAATATCACATTTTAAGTCATGTATATCACCCTAACTGTATGTAGGGTAGGCTATATAGGGTTAACACACATAGCACACATGAACAGAAACTGCACTTCAACGGGTCTGATTGCAGACACGTGGACATGGAAGCGCATGAAAGCATCCACTATTAATAACAATGTAAACGCGGTGGATAGGGCTGATAGCTTGCGTTTGGCTTGCATTTATTGTCGATGAGACTCGCACACCAGCGCAGAACGCGGAGAGAAACCAGCGCACATTTCACTGACTCCTACACAAGCATATTGATCAATGAGTTTGAAACGCGACTCAATACGCGGTTTACATTCGCGTTTCCTAATTTCGCATAACAGGTGACAATTCAAATGCTTGAAACACAACCCATATTTCATAGATGCTGCTCTTAGATCCTGATTAATCACAAGTCATCAATTTTGAATTATTCTTAAATCAAACAAAAGGGGCTCATGTAAACGCAGTGAGCCACGCATCTCACGCCATGCACTGGAGCACAGAAGCATCATCATGCCCATTCAAACAGCACCGGTCGTGCCCATGATCGTGGTGATATTTCCCCCCTATAAATTGATTTTATAGGCTACCTACCCAAACCTTATTAAATAGGTAGGCTATACATCATCATATATGTCAAGTTCTTAATATTAATCGATAAACTCAGGGTTTCCCATACATTCACGGATTGATTTTCAGATTTGTAACTATTTAATATGGGTAAAATTATATTTTATTGTAGAGCTGCACGTAACTTGCTCCATCCCTCCTTCTCTCACAAACTCACAACAGAGGCGTGCGCGCGAATAGCCCCTCCTCTTCCAGCACGATCTAAGTCAAAACACGAGCATGCGTTGGAGCAGTGATCCCCAACCCCCGGTCCCCGGACCGATGCCGGTCCGTGGACCCGTTAGTACCGGGCCTTGAAATATTCCCTGAATAATTTTTTTTTTTAATAATATATATTTTTATATAATATATAAGTGCTATGACATGTCATGTTATGTTATTTAATCCAAAACATAAACAGTAAATAGATAAAAATGTGTTTCTTTGAGCGCGTTCATTCCGATTGCTTAGCAACGCGTCGTATCTGAATGGACTGCAAAAAAAGATAGGCTACCGGTAAACTGGAGCACTTTGCTAGCACTTTATTCAACTCAAAGAAACGTATCCTATATGATATTAATCAGATATATACAAAATAAACATAACATTACAAATTATAACTGCACAAAATTACGAGAATGCACAAGTGAATTTGAACTACGTGCCATTCAGAATGACTCATGTTGTGGACGCGCTCTTTCTGGAGCAACGCGACACAGCAACTAAACCCAAATAATTCACAATGTTTTATTAAAACATTGTTCTCTTTATAATGTTATATAATATGACAGTAGGCTACCAACAGTCATTATTAGTCGTGCAGTGTCGTTTGAGCTGCGAGCGCTGAAGCTGAAGAGTATCACCATACACTTTACTACATTAATTTTTAACCAAATGCATCCTATATGTCGTGAGATAAATCAGATATAGATAGGCCTACACAAAATAAACACAATATTACAACTTACATTTGCACAAAACAAAAGGCTGCGAATGCACACGCAAACTTATAGTCATGATAGTGTAATGAACCGGCGCACTCTCTTTACATGTTTCGCGGTTGAGCAGCACGCACGCGCATGAACCTGCTTATTGTCGATTAAACGTTAACATCCCTATTTTGCACCAAAACACCAAAGCAAATTCCTTGTATGTGAAAACTTGGTACATGCCAATAGAAGTAAATTCAATGTAAAATTCAATGTAAAATACAATTTGCCATTTCTGCCACCTGCTATGAGTGAGTGCTGTGTGAGTTGCTTTTGAAGTAGGCCTAGACCTAATTGTATGGGAGAAAAGGGAAACATTTTGTGAACCGGTCTGAAAGTTTAAAAAGATTGGTATATTCATATAAGTAGCCTTTGTTGCCACCTAGTTCATTATATGTAAAGAAATTATAGGCTGTTACTGTTTTACACAGTGATATGTTCCGAATCCAAACGATACATCTTAAAATTGAGGCATTAAAATTGACAACTGGTCCCTGGAATTTTTTTTATGAATTTGCTGGTCCCTGGCACAAAAAAGGTTGGGAACCCCTGCGTTGGAGGACGGATTGTTGTGTTTATTCCCCCAGCGAAGATTCCAGAATCAATCCGGAGTTGCATGGTTAGTATAATGAACACTGTTGTAAAACATAACTCTGAGAAGTTAGTCTATGTTAAACGCTGTCGTGTTTCCATTACAGATTCGCGCAAAACTTTTTTTCTTCTAAATATCGATCAAAAACTATTGCGAAATGACGACGTTTCCATTAACCGATGTTATTAAAGCAGATTAAAGCATCAATTACTAAAGCGTAATTTTTTCCTCTCGCGATCAGTCATTCCAAAACTCATGGCAACGGACGTTGGTAGGATTTTTTTCACAGCCACCGCACTAGACATTATTATTATTATTAATAATGCCTAAGCGTGTTATCCAAGCATTAATGGCAAGGAAAGACCCTTAACTTATACTGTGAGCGGCACATATGAGGTGTTTTCGCACTCATTTCTGCTCCCAGGTCTTGATTGTGGCATTTATTTTCTTTATTATGTTGACCCTGTCCCTGAGGCCTTCCCATATGATAGGGCATTGGAATATTTTTTTCAGAAAGCCCATAAAATAAAATGTTTAAACAAAGGGTGCAAAATTTGCAACAAGAAGTCTGTGGAGCAGTCATAGAAAGTGTAGCAATAGCAATGTCTTTAAGTTATCTGACACTAAGTGTTGGCAATGGAAATGTGCATACATAGGCCTAGCCTATATATACATATACATACCCCCCCATCACACCACCACCACCACAAATAGAATCTAATTCTGTGGGAAACACTGAAACTACTAAGTTATTATAATAATAAGGCACTATGGCTGTTATCAGTAAAATAAAATTAACAAAAGTCATTAAATCATTAAAAGTCAAAATCTTAATACAGAGGAGAATGCTTTTACACTGCAATTACAATTGCATAAAAGTCGTTATGAGATTAATGTTAAAAATAAATGAATATAGTCATATGAAATGATGGAATCAATTAAATTGTGTTTAAATATGAAACTAAAACAGCCAGTAGGTGGCGGTAAGTCACTGTCTCGTATTGACTCGCGTTTCAAACTCATTGATCAATATGCTTGTGTAGGAGTCAGTGAAATGTGCGCTGGTTTCTCTCCGCGTTCTGCGCTGGTGTGCGAGTCTCATCGACAATAAACGCAAGCCAAACGCAAGCTATCAGCCCTATCCACCGCGTTTACATTGTTATTAATAGTGGATGCTTTCATGCGCTTCCATGTCCACGTGTCTGCAATCAGACCCGTTGAAGTGCAGTTTCTGTTCATGTGTGCTATGTGTGTTAACCCTATATAGCCTACCCTACATACAGTTAGGGTGATATACATGACTTAAAATGTGATATTGTCCGCACACCTCTTGCGTTTCGTTTGGTCACACACCACAAGGTGTCACTGTGGCCTCAAAGCTTCAGCACTGCCACTCTGAGCTCGATTGCTGATGTCTGAGTTAAAACACGCTCCCCTCATTAGCATACGGAGAAATAAATGTAGAAATAAATAAATGTGGAAATAAATAAATGTAGACATAAAAACATAGGCTAAATACATAAATGAATGTGGAAATAAATAAATGTGTGAGAAAATACAATTATACATAAATAAGGAAATAAAAGTATAAATACTCACTTATTTGTACTTTTTTACATTTCTTTGTATATTTATTTATGTAGGCCTATTGATTTATGTTTTTTTGCTTAAGTCAGCTTTGGCATTCCATAGACTGGAAGCGCCCAGCTCTGCACAGGCGCACTGGAAGCTGTTTCATACGAGGGGGGCTGAGGGCTGGGTTGGAAAATATGTGACGTCATTATGTTATGGCTGACGACAAGACATGACATTTCTCAGTACTGTATAGGCCTATGTGTTGTAGCCATTAAAGAAAACATATTTAGTTTCATAGCCTATTTGTTTAAATATTATAGGCTAATGTTATTTTTTTAATTAATCAATGTTGATTATGAAAGTGAGCATGCAGCGTGAGAAAGATATGATACATGAGATCATGAGATACCCAAAATGTCTGGAGACATGTCACATGGAGTGGGTAAGACATTATTTTTTACTTTAAGTTTTTTTTTTGTAGAAAGACTCTTTTTAAAAGATTTTCGTTTAGTATAAATTGTATCTTAATTTTGATCAATGTTTTATCCACCAATTGCCTGTATTTAATAAATAAGAAGCAAATATATAGCAGACAATGTAAGGCGCCGGCGATCACTTGCATTGCACGTGAACTGGAGGGCGCCGAAACTCAGCTTTGCCTCACAAATATAGGCTATCTAGCTTGAAATGTCTACTTTTAAACGAAACTATTCAAAACGAAAATAAATAGGCTACTCTCTGATTATGTATGTAATCATAATCAAATGTGCATTTCTCTCTGGCGTTCATGGCGAGTCCGCATAACTTCATATTTGCAGTGACACAGAAAACACATGTTTATTATTAATAAACAATTAAATGTCTCCTTGCTATTTTTGACACATTAATAATCATTACTTTCGCCGGTTCTTTGTGGCAAGGTGTATGAGTGCGGGCGTGCGCTTGAGTGCGGCTTTATTAGGCTACGTAAACGCTCGTCCTGTATAGCTTATATAGCCTATTTAAGTGATTAAATCAATATAAAGGGGCGATGTCCACAGTGGCTAAAATGAACAACTACTAGTCGACTAGAAAAAAAACAACTTTAGTCGGAGGCAGCCCTTATTCCACATAATTTTCGAACCAGCAGGCCATTCTGGGTTGAGCGCGCGACCCTGAGCGGAAGGAGCGAGCGGAGGGATATTCAGAAATGCGCTCTCTGCTCATGCTCTGATCGGAACAAACTAACTAACTAAGCATGACAAATTCAAACTTTATTTCATTTTCTCTGTAGCTTGAACACTCACTACATTATCAAACACAGCATGTCTATTTTAGTTTTGTTTTACGTTTTTTAGCACAATATTATTTTATTCCACAGCCCCCACCAGGGGGGCTGCACCCCCCTCCCCGCACCACTGGCTCTGCACCAAACAGGTAAGCTTTTTAAACACTCACAGACTGATGTTCTCTTCCGTTGCTCGACTGCTTCTTTTGACAAGTGCTAGTAAATATCTGTAATAAGTACTTTAACTGGCTTTGGCCACGCCCTGCTACTTAGTTAAGCGAAACTCAAGTCACGACACACAAACAAACGCGCTTTTATTAATTAATAATAATATAATATTAATAAAATATTTTTCCATTGTGTTCACATATTAGATGGAGAAATAATTACAGAGGGATTTATGGATATCTTGTTATTCTGTAAATCAGAATATAGGCCTGTCAAGAGCCTTAAAGTTATTTTCGCCATGTTTTTTGGAATAAAATGTTATATATCAGACTAGGAATATATTTACAAATCCCGTTTTCATATTGGAGCTGTGAGTGTAAATGTTCACGTACAAGTATGAATATTTATTGTACAAGTTCTCAAATTCACATACCGTAATTCCTCAAATAAAAACCGGTATTCAAATAAACGCCGGGCCTTTGATAGTGGCCGGGTGCGTGGTCAACGCGAACAAATAAAGGCAGGTCTCAAATTAAGGCCGGGGGAAAATTAGTGTGGATAATCTCCTAAAAGTGCCTTTCATTGAAGAGATGTTACACCTGGCCACTTCATGCGTTTTCTGTGATCAGATAGATCTATATGATCGTGAAAAGACCAGGCATAAATGCCATTCGAAGCGCATTCGAGACGATTTAAATCTAGGGTTGCCACCCGTCCCGGTTTTCCCGGGATTGTTCTCTTTTTTGAGCGACAGTCCCGGAAAATGTATATTCTTTCCCGGGACACGAATTGTCCCGTTTTTTTGTGAAAATGTACTTCTAAAGTAGAATTTCCTGGTTTCAAATTAAACCGCGTTTCCTTCTACTGTTACTGTGTTGTCTTCATGGTTGTATCCAATCCTGTGTCCGTAAACGGGTAAAAACAGGTAAAACAGTGGATTGGCCGATGCCAGGCGTTTACTTTTATTTGATTGGAAGCAGAAATACAAAGCGCCTATATCGCCTAGCAACTGCCTCTGCTGTCGGTCGGTCGCGCGCGCGCATTCACACATCCAGGATTAAACAGTGCGAGTTCAGTTGCTAGCTAGCTTTTTAAAAACTTTCTATTTACCTAACGTTACTCAGTTTTGTGGACAGCAAAAAGGGATGAGAAATACACATGGAAAAAGAGGTGAGAAATGTCAGTCTTAGGTTGCCCAAATTTACTAAGTTAACAAACAAAACAAAGTTGTTTATAATCTATTATAATAACTTACATGTTATCATGTTTTAATTGCTAAAGAGTATAGCTTATCTTTCTACAAATGATTAGATTTTATAATAGATTATAATACAGTATATGTTTACAAGTTTTATACAAAAGTGTATTTAATATATGCATTTAATGTAGAAAGGAGTCCAGAGTGAGTGCATCTACGTCAGGGAGTGCAACTACTTCAGGGAGAGCATCTACGTTAGGACAAATATAGGTAAGAGAGGCAATAGGGAGTCCTACAACTGTTAACATAGTATATTTGCAAATATGGGTTGACCCCTCCCCCTCAAAGTGTCCCGGTTTTTCACAAATCAAAGGTGGCAACCCTATTTAAATCCGATCGCTCAAACCACTTCTTCAGGAGGAGATCTGAGACGCGCTCCAGATGAAACTGGGCAAGTGTAAATGCATCTGGTTGTTGAACGCGCATATCAATTTTAGCCTACTCCTCCCAAAAACGCTAAAAAAATAAACGTGTGAGAGCGTGTTATATGTAATGTTATAGCAAGATGTGATGACGATACTGCAACACGCATCACGGCAGCTGAGCATCTATTCATAAAGCCAACGTGCAAACTATCGCAAATCAAAGTGAAAGTAAGTCGCAGACAACACAATCCTCATCATTATAAAGTAAAGAAATGAAATGATCTTACCAGGGCTGTTGCATCTCTCTTATTGATTTGCATCTGTCTTTGATTTTGAAATTAGCTGATCAATCAAATGCAGCTCTGTTGCTTTCGGTGACGTGAACTCCATTAAATCTGCATATAGCGCGAAAATTTAAGATTTATATCCGTTTTGCGAAAACACATTTGTGACCAGGTTTAAATGGAATTGTTTTGATAAATCAGATAGCTTTCCGATCTGAGAAAACGCATGAAGTGGCCGGGTGTAAACTGCCCCTAATGTGCATCAAGTTCATCGTAATGTACAGCCAATAGATGGCAGTTAGGCTAGCTAACGGATGTAACACGCGTATCATTTACTAGTGCTGCTATAGTGTAACGGACTTTTCAACAACTTTATTGAAAACGAACATATCTTGAGGAGAATGGAACCCAGATGGAAATTTGATTTACATCTTTTTAAAATAAAGGCGTCTCTAATAAAAGCCTGCTTCAAATAAAAGCCGGTTACCATCTGCAGTTCAGGTAAATAAAGGCCCCGGCTTTTATTTGAGGAATTACGGTACGTGCTCTCGAGTCTTGATACTCTTTTACCTAATACTACTCACTCCACACCACTTTAGTCACGTTTATTATTTTGTGCAAGCATTTTACTATAATGTCATGTAATAAAGACTTTGAATATTGAATCTAATATTTACTCTTTTTCTTTGCTTTGTGTGTTTTTTGTACGTCTTACAGGAGCAGTGAGGAAGAATCGCATGTCTGACAAAGCCATCGACACTGAGATAAACCTGTACACCATCGTCATGCCCGGTCACACCCAACTAATGAACAATAAATGACATGAGAGTGCAGTGTTCACATTAGGTTTTTAATTTATATTGGTTTGTATTGCCTTTTTAAAATAAAAACGTTTTTGGAAAATTACAAATTGTCTGGGTGTTTGTGCCTTGTCTGATAGCCTAAATATGAATCACAGACCAGGGCCAGATGAGCCCCAGATGTAAAATATGAGTCACAGATCTGGGCCAGATCTGCACCACATGTCATGGCATTATTAACTGTACTGGGTTAGTGCTGGCCCAGATCTGTCTCTGATCCGTAATTCCAACCTGTTCCAGTATTGGGCCGTTGGAAAGAATGAGCCCAGCCCAGGTCCGTTTAGCGGATCTGCGCCAAATGCTAATGAAGACTTGGCTCAAATCTGGCCCAAATACATTTTGCTGTCTGGGTGGCTTTGGCAACGCCCTGCTACTTAGTTAAGCGAAACTCAAAAGTCACGACCCCAAACAAACGCGCTTTACCACGGTAAACAGGGTAAACCAAACAAAGTTTCCTAGCAATGAAAATCCACGCTAAAATATAATGAGTAAAGTAAACACTCACAGACTGATGTTCTCTTCCGTTGTTAGACTGCTTCTTCTGACAAGTGCTAATAAATATCTGTAATAAGCACTTTAACTGGCTTTGGCCACGCCCTGCTACTAAGTTAAGCGAAACTCAAAAGTCACGATACACAAACAAACGCACTTTACCACGGTAAACCAAACAAAGTTTCCTAGCTACGAAAATCCACGCTAAAATATAATGAGTAAAGTAAACACTCACAGACTGATGTTCTCTTCCGTTGTTAGACTGCTTCTTCTGACAAGTGCTAATAAATATCTGTAATAAGCACTTTAACTGGCTTTGGCCACGCCCTGCTACTTAGTTAAGCGAAACTCAAAAGTCACGATACACAAACAAACGCGCTTTACCACGGTAAACCAAACAAAGTTTCCTAGCAATGGAAATCCACGCTAAAATATAATGAGTAAAGTAAACACTCACAGACTGATGTTCTCTTCCGTTGTTCGACTGCTTCTTCTGACAAGTGCTAGTAAATATCTGTAATAAGCACTTTAACTGGCTTTGGCCACGCCCTGCTACTTAGTTAAGCGAAACTCAAAAGTCACGATACACAAACAAACGCACTTTACCACGGTAAACCAAACAAAGTTTCCTAGCTACGAAAATCCACGCTAAAATATAATGAGAAAAGTAAACACTCACAGACTGATGTTCTCTTCAGTTGCTCGACTGCTTCTTCTGACAAGTGCTAATAAATATCTGTAATAAGCACTTTAACTGGCTTTGGCCACGCCCTGCTACTTAGTTAAGCGAAACTCAAAAGTCACGATACACAAACAAACGCGCTTTACCACGGTAAACCAAACAAAGTTTCCTAGCAATGGAAATCCACGCTAAAATATAATGAGAAAAGTAAACACTCACAGACTGATGTTCTCTTAAGCGAAACTCAAAAGTCACGACACACAAACAAACGCGCGTTACCACGGTAAACCAAACAAAGTTTCCTAGCTACGAAAATCCACGCTAAAATATAATGAGAAAAGTAAACACTCACAGACTGATGTTCTCTTCAGTTGCTCGACTGCTTCTTCTGACAAGTGCTAATAAATATCTGTAATAAGCACTTTAACTGGCTTTGGCCACGCCCTGCTACTTAGTTAAGCGAAACTCAAAAGTCACGATACACAAACAAACGCGCTTTACCACGGTAAACCAAACAAAGTTTCCTAGCAATGGAAATCCACGCTAAAATATAATGAGAAAAGTAAACACTCACAGACTGATGTTCTCTTCCGTTGTTCGACTGCTTCTTCTGACAAGTGCTAGTAAATATCTGTAATAAGTACTTTAACTGGCTTTGGCCACGCCCTGCTATACGGCATTTCAGAATGTTCGTAAACAATAGGCACCAGATACTTCCGGGTGGCAGAACGCGAGCGGCTTCTACTGACTAACTGAAGAGATCCAGCCGGCTACTCTAACAATTACATAGCTAAAAACATTGTTGTTGATAAAAGTTGAAACGATGATGAAAACACGCTAGCTGCGTTCCAAACCGCATACTTCCCTACTATTTAGTATGGGAAAAAGAGTAGGTGAGCGAAAAAGTATGTATGAATCCAAAAGAGTAGGCGAGAACAGTGGCGGCCTTAAGCATCTGGGGGCCCGTTTCAATAACTAATATGGGGCCCTACCCACATAAAACATAAACATTGAGCAGAAAAGGCAAGGATTCCTGTTGGTTTGCATCAATTGTATATTATTTTATTACGTGCACTTTCAGCTTCATGAACAGGCATCTCAACATAGAAATAATCCAACCTTATTTGATTAAAACTATACATTTACAGCGTTTTACGTTGTAATAAGCCTCACCCTTTCACGCTGGGCATCTTCACTAATTGATTTGCGCAGTATATTTCCATCTGTCTGTGCTGACTTTAAAAAATCCCCTCAACTTTAATTATTTAACAAAAGAAAGAAAAAAAATATCTGACTGACATTGAACCGAACTTATCATAAATTACGATGAGCTCCGCGTTATTTCAACACCGTCCAGATCCAATGCTGCCACGTCTTTAAATTACTATTATTTGAAGTTAGCATTATACAATACGTAGACCTGTCCTACACCACAAAACTAGTTGAGGATAAATTCTTTAAAATTGGGGAATCCGTTACGGACGTGAGCGCTCTGAAAGCAGCACTAAAAGACTGCTTTAAAACTTTCACAGAGACATCAAACAGAAAGCACAAAGCCTTTCTTCAAAGTGAATTTCGTTTTATATTAATTTTATATTAATTTTAATCAATGTTTCATCAACCAAATTGCCTGGATTTAATAAATAATAAGTAAATATAGCAGATATAGCCTATCACGACACGGAGGCGCCCGCGCCAGCGCGTAAACTGGAGCTCGTCTGATTAATTAACCAAAACTCAGCATAGGCCATAAAGTAGCCTACTCGCCTCACAGTCACAGACCTGAGAAATATATCTAAAATGTCTACTTCTAAAAAGAACACATTTAAAAACGAAAGAAAACAGACTGCTCTCTTTAATCCGTATGAAATGTGTAGCTATTTCTCTCTGGCGTGTTCACTACTGCAAAGATCACGATCAGCATTGTCAACTGCTGGTGACAGTGACACAGAAAACACTTGTTTGTAAACAATTTAAAATGTCTCCTTGCTATATTCGAAATATTCATAATAATTACTTTTGCCGGTTCTTTGTGACAGCTTTTAGGTGCTTTATTCCTTAGGCTACATGTTACATGAACGCGTCACCACCGTGTCAGCACCGAAACCATGGGGATTTACAATAAATTACAAGCTGTAATTTTGTCTTATTAGCTAAAATAATTGTGTCTTAGCTGTAAGCCCCCTGGGGCCCCGTCGTGGCGCCGACCCTGCTTGTCTTGATTGCTAATCCACAACATATGACGATTATTAGGTTAAACGCTCAGAATATTATTCCATATATATTTCAGCACTTCGCGAATGGACAGCGACTCTTAAGTAGCACGTAGAACACGTTCTCGCATGTTCATGTTAAGTGTATTTTTGGGAAACGCACGTGGAATTGCGGCGAGCGTTCGTAACCTTGCACGTAGAGAGCGTTCTTAAGAGCTAAGATACATAATTATCGGGAAACCCGGCCCAGAAACTTTCGTTTCACAACCTCATAGCTCGTGAGTCGTGGTCAATCTACCTTGGATTGTTTAGACATTATGGATGAAAATCAATATCCTACGGAGAAAATGAATGGGATTTTGCTGGTCTGTTGGGGCCCCCCTTGAAGGGCGGGGCCCGTTTCAATTGAAACGCATGAAACATAGTTAAGGCCGCCCCTAGGCGAGAATTACCTGGGTGACGTACTAATTATCGCGAGATTCGGGCATACGTATACCTAAAGTGCGTTAGAATATGCCTACTTTCCTACTATATAGTAGGCGAAAACAGTACGTGAAAGAAGCAGTACGTTCGAAACGTCAGTATTCATAAAAGAGTAGGCGAGAAGTTCCCGGATGATCTACTGCTTTCTATGGCGCTCGCAATGTTCCATTCGGCGACGAGACTGACAAGCACGACAGATAACACACGTGTATACGTGCGTGTACGTCTCCATTTGTTTTATATGGAGACGTACACGCAAATATCACGTCACGTATACACGTCAATCACGTGTAGCTGTTGATCTATGCAGACGTCACGGCGGCGTCACATTAGAAAGTTAACGTGTGGATTACGTCTTAACGTGTGAACATCTCCCCGTCTGTCCGTCTGCCCATCTGTCCGTCTGCACGTCTGTCTGTCTGGACGTCTGTCTGTCTGCACGTCTGGACGTCTGCACGTCTGTCTGTCTGTCTGGACGTCTGTCTGTCTGCACGTCTGGACGTCTGCACGTCTGTCCGTTTGTCCGTCTGCCCGTCTGTCCATCTGCACGTCTGTCTGTCTGCACGTCTGGACGTCTGCACGTCTGCACGTCTGTCCATCTGCACATCTGTCTGTCTGCACGTCTGGACGTCTGCACGTCTGTCCGTTTGTCCGTCTGTCCGTCTGCACGTCTGTCCGTCTGTCCGTCTGTCCATCTGCACGTCTGTCCATCTGCACGTCTGTCCATCTGCACGTCTGTCCGTCTGCACGTCTGTCCATCTGCACGTTTGTCCATCTGCACGTCTGTCTGTCTGCACGTCTGGACGTCTGCACGTCTGTCCGTCTGCACGTCTGTCCGTCTGCACGTCTGTCCGTCTGCACGTCTGTCTGTCTGCACATCTGTCCGTCTGTCCGTCTGTCCGTCTGCACGTCTGTCCGTCTGCACGTCTGTCCGTCTGTCCGTCTGCACGTCTGTCCGTCTGCACGTCTGTCCGTCTGCACATCTGTCCGTCTGTCCGTCTGCACGTCTGTCCGTCTGCACGTCTGTCCGTTTGTCCGTCTGTCCGTCTGCACGTCTGTCCGTCTGCACGTCTGTCCGTCTGCACGTCTGTCCGTCTGCACGTCTGTCCGTCTGCACATCTGTCCGTCTGCACATCTGTCCGTCTGTCCGTCTGCACGTCTGCACGTCTGTCCGTCTGTCCGTCTGTCCGTCTGTCCGTCTGCACGTCTGTACGTCTGCACGTCTGTCTGTCTGCACGTCTGGACGTCTGCACGTCTGTCCGTCTGCACGTCTGTCCGTTTGTCCGTCTGTCAGTCTGCACGTCTGTCCGTCTGCACGTTTGTCCATCTGCACGTCTGTCTGTCTGCACGTCTGGACGTCTGCACGTCTGTCCGTTTGTCCGTCTGTCCGTCTGCACGTCTGTCCGTCTGTCCGTCTGTACGTCTGTCCGTCTGCACGTCTGTCCGTCTGCACGTCTGTCCGTCTGCACATCTGTCCGTCTGCACGTCTGTCCGTCTGCACATCTGTCCGTCTGCACGTCTGTCCGTCTGTCCGTCTGTCCGTCTGTCCATCTGCACGTCTGTCTGTCTGCACGTCTGGACGTCTGCACGTCTGTCCATCTGCACATCTGTCTGTCTGGACGTCTGCACGTCTGTCCGTTTGTCCGTCTGTCCGTCTGCACGTCTGCACGTCTGTCCGTCTGTCCATCTGCACGTCTGTCCATCTGCACGTCTGTCCATCTGCACGTCTGTCCGTCTGCACGTCTGTCCATCTGCACGTTTGTCCATCTGCACGTCTGTCTGTCTGCACGTCTGGACGTCTGCACGTCTGTCCGTCTGCACGTCTGTCCGTTTGTCCGTCTGTCCGTCTGCACGTCTGTCCGTCTGCACGTCTGTCCGTCTGCACGTCTGTCCGTCTGCACGTCTGTCCGTCTGCACATCTGTCCGTCTGCACGTCTGTCCGTCTGTCCGTCTGTCCGTCTGTCCGTCTGCACGTCTGTACGTCTGCACGTCTGTCTGTCTGCACGTCTGGACGTCTGCACGTCTGTCCGTCTGCACGTCTGTCCGTTTGTCCGTCTGTCCGTCTGCACGTCTGTCCGTCTGTCCATCTGCACGTCTGTCCATCTGCACGTCTGTCCATCTGCACGTCTGTCCGTCTGCACGTCTGTCCATCTGCACGTTTGTCCATCTGCACGTCTGTCTGTCTGCACGTCTGGACGTCTGCACGTCTGTCCGTCTGCACGTCTGTCCGTTTGTCCGTCTGTCCGTCTGCACGTCTGTCCGTCTGCACGTCTGTCCGTCTGCACGTCTGTCCGTCTGCACGTCTGTCCGTCTGCACATCTGTCCGTCTGTCCGTCTGCACGTCTGTCCGTCTGTCCGTCTGTACGTCTGCACGTCTGTCTGTCTGCACGTCTGGACGTCTGCACGTCTGTCCGTCTGCACGTCTGTCCGTTTGTCCGTCTGTCCGTCTGCACGTCTGTCCGTCTGCACGTTTGTCCGTCTGCACGTCTGTCCGTCTGTCCGCCTGCACGTCTGTCCGTCTGTCCGTCTGTACGTCTGCACGTCTGTCTGTCTGCACGTCTGGACGTCTGCACGTCTGTCCGTCTGCACGTCTGTCCGTTTGTCCGTCTGTCCGTCTGCACGTCTGTCCGTCTGCACGTTTGTCCGTCTGCACGTCTGTCCGTCTGTCCGCCTGCACGTCTGTACGTCTGTCCGTCTGCACGTCTGTACGTCTGCACGTCTGTCTGTCTGCACGTCTGGACGTCTGCACGTCTGTCTGTCTGCACGTCTGGACGTCTGCACGTCTGTCCGTCTGCACGTCTGTCCGTTTGTCCGTCTGTCCGTCTGCACGTCTGTACGTCTGTCCGTCTGCACGTCTGTCCGTCTGCACGTCTGTCCGTCTGCACGTCTGTCCGTCTGCACGTCTGTCCGTCTGCACATCTGTCCGTCTGCACGTCTGTCCGTCTGTCCGTCTGTCCGTCTGTCCGTCTGTCCGTCTGCACGTCTGTCCGTCTGCACGTCTGTCCGTCTGTCCGTCTGTCCGTCTGCACGTCTGTACGTCTGCACGTCTGCCTGTCTGCAATGATCTAGTTTACAAACGTGACTACGTGCGTCTGCCATATGTCTGGAGATATCTATTTTTCCTTATTTTCTCATACATTTACTTTTATAGACATTATCATAGATAATTTTATTTTGGCACATTTTATGTATGACTACATTTGATACATTTATTTATATAATGCTGCATGTCTGGTAACCATACATTTGGTATCCCAATGATAGTAACTTTTTAATTAAAGTCTATTGTCATGTATTTTGATTATACAATCGTCTGAGAGACAAATAAAATGGGCTAGTAAAATTCAGAACAAGTGTGTCATATATTAGTGTGTTTCAGATGTGTTAATGCTCTGCACAGGCGGTCTGCATGCCTCAAGTTCACTCATAGATGCTGCATTTAGCAGTAATTAACCATTCAGAAACCATTTTAGGGTTTTAGGCCATTTTAGGCTTATTGGGTTTTAAACTAAAATTAGTTAGCCTGTGATTGCTTGGACTAGGCTTCTGCTATTCTTATTCTGAACAAGTAATTAATCATTCAATTTAAAAATGTTTTAACATAAATGTAGCCTACTATTTAATAGAGCTACACTAAAGTTTTTATAAAGCCTATAAATGTCGCCTAGTCATACTACACATTTTTTGCTACTGTTGAGAGCATACAAAAAACTCGTCCAAGTCAGGAAAAACAGTTGACAGCCCAGATAAATACAGTAAGAGGAGCAAACGCTGCATCGTTTTCTCCTGCAGGAAAAACAAACACTTTAAACAGAATGAGATGAGATGAACACTTGCATCAGTAGGTGGCAGCAGAGGAGCATTTATTTGACCATTTCTACTTTCTAAATAGGCTATAAGTAGAAAAAAAGTACTGACCCACAGAACAATTATGACAAACAAAACTATTTTATTTAAATTGTGAATAGATTATAAAGAAAGAGAACAAATGATGGTCTTTTTATTTAGCGACTGATGGAACTCCTGCGAAAACTCCTCTGATAATAAATAGTCTAGGCCGACACTCAAACATTCATAGGCTGTGTAAAGTTTACCTGGAGCATAGGCACTGCTGGTTATAGCCTGAAAATTGATATTAACTGTAAACTTATTCCTCAAATATAATTGTAATATTACTCAATGATCAAAAAGGATGTTGATTCAGGAACATTGTACTTGATGAAATCATGTTCACCCATGTAGCCTAGTCATACACATTTTTTTGCTACTACAATCTCACCCAAGTCAGGCAAAACAATTTAAAGCCCAAATAAAGTAACAGAGATCTAAATTGATGCATCTTGTTTTCATCTGCAGGAAAAACAAACACTTAATAACATGAAATGACTACTATAATCAGGAGATGGCAGAAGAGGGACACTTATTTGCTCATTAGCCATGTCCACTCCCTGATATACCTGTAGGAAGTTTCAGTCTAGTCATTTATTCCTACATTAAGGGCTTAATGCATTAATTTCTGAAAGGAGCAATGTTCGATATAGTATACATTTGCTTTTGTAAAATATCTTTAGTGCTGTAAATGTCTAACAGATTTTGTATTGTGTATTGTATGGGGGGTTCTGCATCTTTGGAAAAGTTATATTCCGCTAATACAAGATAAATAAAGAGTCAAATGTATGTATAATGACTGAATGAAAATAAAAATGGAAAATTTTAATGTCAAAAAGAAAAGTTTGTAATATCAATTGTAGCATCTCAATAACATAATGGATTTAAATGGTCAGAGTATTTTTGGTGGTCTTGCCTGCATGCTGGTCCTATTTCTGTCTACCTATTTATACATAAGATACCCATAGCTTTACCCTGCTCTTAAGAAAGCACAAACAAACACACAATAATCATAAATGCTACACTAAATCTTTAAATCCTGGGAATTAAATAAATTTGTTACAAGCATTAATTTAACAATTTCGCAGTTAATGAAGTACACGTTTTTCATTCCATATTGCTCCATGTATTTGCACAATCTGTATTGTTATAAATTTCTGTCATCACTGGAATTCTTGTAAGAACAGATTGACATCAATTAGAAGTCAAATCAACCTTTGCCACTGCAGTTGTATTGTATAAAACTCTGACTACAGCTATGGCATAACAATCAAGTTTACACAATACTTTTATAATGATTAACCAATATCACCCAATATCCAATAGCAGCCATATCACCCTGTAGCCCAGCCCAAGGGCTGAGCCTGGTTAGTACCTGGATGGGAGACTCCTGAGAAAACCAGGTTTCTGCTGGAAGAGGTGTTAGTGCGGCCAGCAGGGGGCGCTCTCCCTGTGGTCTGTGTGGGTCCTGCTGGAAGAGGTGTTAGTGAGGCCAGCAGGGGGCGCTCTCCCTGTGTTCTGTGTGGGTCCTGCTGGAGGAGGTGTTAGTGAGGCCAGCAGGGGGCGCTCTCCCTGTGCTCTGTGTGGGTCCTGGTGGAGGAGGTGTTAGTGAGGCCAGCAGGGGGCGCTCTCCCTGTGCTCTGTGTGGGTCCTGCTGGAGGAGGTGTTAGTGAGGCCAGCAGGGGGCGCTCTCCCTGTGCTCTGTGTGGGTCCTGCTGGAGGAGGTGTTAGTGAGGCCAGCAGGGGGCGCTCTCCCTGTGCTCTGTGTGGGTCCTGCTGGAGGAGGTGTTAGTGAGGCCAGCAGGGGGCGCTCTCCCTGTGCTCTGTGTGGGTCCTGCTGGAGGAGGTGTTAGTGAGGCCAGCAGGGGGCGCTCTCCCTGTGCTCTGTGTGGGTCCTGCTGGAGGTGGTGTTAGTGAGGCCAGCAGGGGGCGCTCTCCCTGTGCTCTGTGTGGGTCCTGCTGGAAGAGGTGTTAGTGAGGCCAGCCGGGGGCGCTCTCCCTGTGCTCTGTGTGGGTCCTGCTGGAGGAGGTGTTAGTGAGGCCAGCAGGGGGCGCTCTCCCTGTGCTCTGTGTGGGTCCTGCTGGAGGAGGTGTTAGTGAGGCCAGCAGGGGGCGCTCTCCCTGTGCTCTGTGTGGGTCCTGCTGGAGGAGGTGTTAGTGAGGCCAGCAGGGGGCGCTCTCCCTGTGCTCTGTGTGGGTCCTGCTGGAGGAGGTGTTAGTGAGGCCAGCAGGGGGCGCTCTCCCTGTGCTCTGTGTGGGTCCTGCTGGAGGAGGTGTTAGTGAGGCCAGCAGGGGGCGCTCTCCCTGTGCTCTGTGTGGGTCCTGCTGGAGGAGGTGTTAGTGAGGCCAGCAGGGGGCGCTCTCCCTGTGCTCTGTGTGGGTCCTGCTGGAGGAGGTGTTAGTGAGGCCAGCAGGGGGCGCTCTCCCTGTGCTCTGTGTGGGTCCTGCTGGAGGAGGTGTTAGTGAGGCCAGCAGGGGGCGCTCTCCCTGTGCTCTGTGTGGGTCCTGCTGGAGGTGGTGTTAGTGAGGCCAGCAGGGGGCGCTCTCCCTGTGCTCTGTGTGGGTCCTGCTGGAAGAGGTGTTAGTGAGGCCAGCAGGGGGCGCTCTCCCTGTGCTCTGTGTGGGTCCTAACGCCCCAGTGTAGTGATGGGGACACTATACTGTCAAAGAGCACCGTCCTTCGGATGAGACGTTAAACCGACGTCCTGACTCTCTGTGGTCATTAAAAATCCCAGGATGTCTTTCGAAAGAGTAGGGGTGTAACCCCAGCATCCTGGCCAAATTTTATATTATTTATATTTATCATATCATACTTAAATAAATAAGGTATAAAGAATAACAACCAGTTAAGGTTTAGGGCATACAATGTAATATTTATAGTATCTAAGTTACAAATAATGAACATTTGAACACAATTTTAACATAAGCAAACAATACACAATATAAAGAAGTACAAACAATGGAGAAAAAAAAATACAAATAAATAAAAACAACAACCACATTGGGCCAGCTGGGGAACGATCAGCCATGTAATAGTGGGGTTTTTAGGCTACCCCAAACACTGGAGACTGTATAATACCAGATGTCATATAATGACAAAAGTCTTCATACTCATGCCCAATGGGCAACTTCAGGGTAATGGCACAAGTGTTTGCTTCTGGGAACATCCGCCGGTTGCCATTCAGGTCCTCATGAAGAAACGTAATTGTAGGCTTCTCTTCAAATCCAAATGGAGGTACGGCAGATGCCCCAGAAGCAAACACAAGCACATCTTCCAGGGTGATTTCAATTTCCTCTCCACCTGCTACCTCCACTGCTGCATCTCCATCTGTAACATACAAACCAAAGAAACAATCTTAGAAAACAGATTGACACACAAACATTCTAATCATTAACACCTACAGTTGCAACCTGACATTTGACACATTTACACATATTTTTATTTCACAACATTTGTGGTGTTTTAATGTCTTATTGTACTACTTGTATTGTAGTCAGTATTGAGCATTTACTCAATATATTAATATTTTGGGAACTGGTCAATATGTTTAAGAGCCAATATTTTTTTTTCTTGTTGTTGTTGTTTTTGCATATTATAAAATATTGCAATTTAATAACAAATGACAAAAATGTCTAATAGATATACACTTTAATCATTTAAAACAAATGTTTGAAAACTAAGAGACTGAACAATAAAAAACATACGTTTTTTTTTATTTTATCAACTGACATGAACTAAACATTTTTGTTAATCAACCAGGTGTGCAGTTATTGGATTATGGTGTTTATTGAAACTACAACCCAACCATTGTAGTTCTTCCATATTGAGTGAGGGTACAAAAATACATGTCATAATTACATATAGCTACCAAATGATTACATTTCACTACCAATATTGCATTACATGCCTGTTTGCTGTCATCTTCACTCTGTGCAATAAATGACCTGTCTGCTTCACAAATCTCTCTGTCTCTGAGTCCAGTTTCCCGTTACAGTTGGATTTGTATCATTAGATACTTACAATTAAAAGGCGTTATCGAGCAATCCTCAATACCAGGTTACTTACTTAATAGTTGGGATGTGCCCAAATACCATGTTCAGAAAAGAAAATTAAACATTCTACACAGAGCGCCTACATGATAGAAAAAAATATGAGATGGGAGAAAAAAATATATTTCAATGTCTTTCCCGTTCTCTGCAATATTATACATTTGGGTAATTATATTGTAAATAATTTGCTCCGTAGAATGTGTTATATTCGTATTTAGGCTTCAGCACATTCCTATAGCATGGGAATAGCATAACTGCAAATACATTCAATAACAAAATAATATAGCAAATTTATTATTATATGAACTCACCTTCAACTTGAATTATCCAATCCCGCCAGTAGCCAATTGCAACCTCCTCCAAAGCCCTCCTACTGCTTTCTCTTTGAGAATATTCAATTGAGAAGAGGTCAAGCAAGGAGGCAGCCAACAAGGGGGGTGCTCCACCACAAAACAGCTCCTCCATAGATGAAGAGTGGCCCTCTAGAGCATTCAGGACCCCTAGCGTCTCCAGTCCTTCTTTCAGTCTTTCAATAAGACAAGTACATATGTTCTCAGATGCAAACATGTAGGGTTATATATATAACATGTGTAATACATATATATATATATATATGTGTGTGTGTGTGTGTGTGTGTGTAATATCAACAGTAGGGTTATATCAATATTTGGCATGCAAAACACATTTACAGACAGGAAACAAATTAAAGGAAAAATCGAGTGAGATTTTATTACAAAAAAGTGAGTTCATTGTTTTTACCTTTAATTTTCACATGTCAATACATGTATTCATCCTGAATGAGTGATCAAGCAGTTAATCTTACTGTTTTAGGGGCATCTCCATCCGTCCCTCCACATAATAGGTTAGAGCTGCCTGGACCAGATCATCTCTTTCCTGAAGGTTTGAAACTCTACACAATGCACCGAGGCTGTGGAGGCTGTTTGATGCCTGGACCAGATCATCTCTTTCCTGTAGGTTTGAAACTCTACACAATGCACCGAGGCTGTGGAGGCTGTTTGATGCCTGGACCAGATCATCTCTTTCCTGTAGGTTTGAAACTCTACACAATGCACCGAGGCTGTGGAGGCTGTTTGATGCCTGGACCAGATCATCTCTTTCCTGTAGGTTTGAAACTCTACACAATGCACCGAGGCTGTGGAGGCTGTTTGATGCCTGGACCAGATCATCTCTTTCCTGTAGGTTTGAAACTCTACACAATGCACCGAGGCTGTGGAGGCTGTTTGATGCCTGGACCAGATCATCTCTTTCCTGTTTGAAACTCTACACAATGCACCGAGCATGTGGAGGCTGTTTGATGCCTGGACCAGATCATCTCTTTCCTGTAGGTTTGAAACTCTACACAATGCACCGAGGCTGTGGAGGCTGTTTGATGCCTGGACCAGATCATCTCTTTCCTGTAGGTTTGAAACTCTACACAATGCACCGAGGCTGTGGAGGCTGTTTGATGCCTCCACCATGGCTGAGCGGGCCTCTTCGACGGTCTCTGCCCTTTGGATCTAAAAGTTGAAGTTGGTAAGATAAGAGGTTCTATTAGGATTATAGTCCTTTTGTTTCTGTCAATTTGAACAGTTTATGGCAATAAAAAATAATACTTTTTATTTTATTTTTTACCAAATTCAGTTCTCTTTTTTCTGGATTCCATTTTAATTGTATAATTTTTTTGGATTCCATTTTAATTGTATAATTCATAAAAACAATTGATTTCTTTTTAAAAATCGCCTTTTTTCAGAAATTGTGTTTAAAACTGTGAAATTGTATTATTTCTTAAACAAATTTAATATTAAACACTTTGTTTTTACTTTACATTTATGCAGTGTTGGAGGGATTTAAGTTATTTTTATTCACTTTAATAAAAAATAAAAATTCACTTTAATAAAAGATCCACATTTCTCATTTTCATTTATAAAGATAACATGGACAATGTGCCATGGTTTAATTCAAGATTGCTGCCATCAACTGGAGAAACAAACACTAAAATTAAAACTAGATAAAAAGTTTGTTGGCAAACTTTAAGTTGGCTTGAAGTAGTGTTGCTTTCGTCAACGAAAATTATGACGAAATATCTTCGTCAACGAACCTTATTCAACTGACGAAGACGAGACGAGACGCAACGTAAATGCTGGTCATGTAACAATAACTAAAACTAAATGTATATTGCAATATTGTTGACGAATAAAAACGGGACTAAATGTGGTTTACAAAATAAAAAACGAGACGAGACGAGACGAAATGTTATAACATCACAACGAATGAGAGAGTTGTGCGTGAGACCATAAATGTAAGCTTTGTCTGCTTTGAATTCTGGTTTGCGATCTGGTCACCCGATTATCAGCGAATTTAAGTATATTATTCCATTCGTTGTTCCATTAAAATGTCTCATTTGACACAATCATAATCATTACTTTTGCCGCTTCTTTGTGACAGCTGTTATGTGCGTTATTGTCACCCTCCGGTTACATGAACGCGTCAAAGTTTCAGCACCGAGCAGCAGCAGCAGCACCGAAAACATGGACATTTTATTTTAGAGAATAATCGCACAACCTCGATATTCCATAATTAAATAAACTAATCGAATATTTAAAAATCGTGACTCATCCCTGCATGGAATCTCTTTGTTTCATTTCCCAAATCTTCACTCACGTCTCACCTAAGGGGATTGTAAACGTTTCTTCATTGGTTAGCTTTTAATTAGGCCTATTATATTCGTATTCTTTACCGTGGTAAAGTAGAAAAACGCTGTCGGACAGATCTACATTTGTACTTGCATGTCAAATTGGTAAGGCGCGTCAAGTTTAGTTGTAGGCTAAAGCGCGTATCACAAGCACAGGTGATTTTTAGTTTCACTTTCTCTAGCAGCGCAATATCAAACATAGCCTAAATGTCTCGCCCATGTGGAGGATAAAATTCGCTCTTCAGGCCATTTTACATCAAGTAGGCTAGAATACATGAAGATATCATAAAATAGATCGATGGTCTCTTTCCTGCGTGTCCCTGAAAGCACAGAGTGGTAGGCTATCATGCGTCTTTGTGTGGTAATATAAAACTTTTTTTTTTCAACAACCCCCCAGCCCCCACCGCAGTTGGTCCATTAACACCTTTACAAAAACTGCCACCGTCACAGCAATAACTATAATAAGATAACCTTGTTTGAAATGCTATATTGACTGGGCTAAATAGAATTGCTTTACTACTTAAAAGAGACAACACATTTTTTAAAATAAAATAATAAAATAAAATTTTCAATGACTAAAACTAGACAAAATTTTTTCAATGACTAAAACTAGACTAAAAATTTTCAATGACTAAAACTAGACTAAATGTCATCAGTTTTCGTCGACTAAAACTAGACAAAAATGTCATCAGTTTTCGTCGACTAAAACTAGACTAGACTAAAAAGAGTATGAACGTCACTAAAACTAACAAAAACTAAAATGACAGCTTGACACAAAGACTAGACTAAAACTAAAATTAAAACAGGCCGCCAAAAACAACACTAGCTTGAAGTAGTTTTAAAAGCTTAAAGTTTAAAGGTTTTTAGTTTGAAATTGTTTTAGTTGGATAGATATAAAGAATAGTTAGAAAGAAAGACAGAAAGAAAGAATAGTTAGAAAGAAAAAAAGATTAGATAGATAGAAGTTTTGAAAAAAATCCAAATATAGTCTATTCATTCGCCTATTCATTATTTTTTTAAGCACTTTATGCAGATTAGCACATACGTAATTTGATTATGCACCGTTTGCCCATGTTAACAAACGATTTAAAAAAAACGTGTAATACATTTTTTTTTGTCTTGATGTAAGTAATCAACTCAGTAATTTTCATGGTGACATCTAAAGGTTAAAATTTGTATCCTATTCAGGTGAGAAACAGAATGAATATGCGTATGAATAGGCTATATTTGGGTCTTTTTCGAAACTTCCCCTAATGGGATTCTTCAGGGCTTTTTTTCTTTCTTACTCAGGACATTTTGAGGATACAAAATCAGTTGAGTTTGCTTTTGTTGCAATTTGTTCAAGGTTGACCCCCATTTTGGCTTAAAATGACTGGACTAATAGGATTTCAGTAAGTTGGCTTTCTCAAACCAACTTAAAGGGATAGTTCACTTTGAAATTAATTTTTGATATGTTTTAGCTTACCTCAAGGGCATCCAAGATGTAGGTGTCTTTGTGTCCGCAGTAGTTTAAATTTTGATATTTTTAGGTCAAAGCGTTCTTGTCTGTCAGTCATATAATGCAGGTCTATGGTCACCACCTCAAAGAGCATCACAGAGAAGTCCAAATTAAACATGATTTAATGACTCGTAAATGTAAGTACACATTGATGACCTAAGACACGAAACGAGCGGTTTGTGTGAGAAAACAAACAGTATTATATCGTTTTTACCTCTTGTAAACACAGCCACGTCCAAGTGATCTGAGGGCGCCGGCACTTCTGTCTTTTCCGGAAAGCGCCAGAAGTGATCTCTCGCGCGTGTACGTCACTCATACAATTCGTTTTTTCCAGTAAAAACTGTTAAATACTGTTTGTTTTCTCACACAAACCACTCATTTCGTGTCTTAGGCCATCAATGTGTACTTGCATTTACGAGTCATTAAATCATGTTTAATTTGGACTTCTCTGTGCTGCTCTTTGAGGTGGTGACCATAGACCTGCATTATATGACTGACAGACAAGAACGCTTTGACCTAAAAATATCAAAATTTAAACTACTGCGGACACAAAGACACCTACATCTTGGATGCCCTTGAGGTAAGCTAAAACATATCAAAAATTAATTTCAAAGTGAACTATCCCTTTAATAATATGACATTTCAACTACAGTCAGCCAGTAGATGGCTTCAAAACATTACTCAAAATAGCACATTTGCCATTTCCTCATGGGTATACATCTTTTCACAAGTTTTTTATTTTGATTTATATTTAGACTTTATAATTATATAACTATAAATATAATTATTATAACAAAAAAAAAATGACTCTTTTTATCATTGTGGGAGTTTGAATATAGTGGGTATCAACCTGTTATACCTGTGTGTTTTTTCCCCAGAAAATATGTGGCCATAACTAGCAACCCCTCATCAATACCCACTCATCAGACCATAACACAAAATTAATAAATACATAAATAAAGCACAATACCAAGAGAGTATTTTGGCCCTGAGGTTGCAATTTTGATGACATTACAGATTATACATTCTGCATTCTGCCTCAACAAGACCAAAGACAGATTTGTAACTTACCTTGTCCAATTGATCATGCAGCTCTGGGTCATCAACCTCTGTAATGTCCACTGGGGAGCAGGGAGCCCTGACAGTTGTGCAAATAGCCGTCTGGACAGCACACGGGGTCCCACCCCACCATGGACAAGGCAGACGGAGAACATCATGCCCAACACCTTGTAAGTTCCCCTGGACAAGCCTAAAACAATTGGCATGACGTTTTTCTCTGTCTTGCAACTAGGGGTTTTAAGGTTTGTGGAAACTAACTTAAGCTTTGAAATCTCGGAATTGTCCCCCAGAATTAATTAAAAACATGTCCTATAATAGTAAGTTGGAATTACATGTGGTGAAAGGCAATGCATTGTCTTTTATGTTTAGATTGATATAAACCTATTTACATTAAAAATAAATTTATTATGCAGTGCACTCCGCAATCACATTTACAGGTAATAGCCAGCAGGCAGAAGTGTATAATATATATATATATGGACTTTCTGTATGCTGGCAATTGCCTGTACATGTGATTGCGGAGTGTGACAAACACATGTGACGTGATTGTGTATTATACAGTACTGTGCAAAAGTTTTAGGCAGGTAAGATTTTTTAAGTTTTTAAAAGAAGTCTCTTCTGCTCACCAAGGCTGCAATTATTTGATAAAAAATACACAAAAAACAGTAATATTGTGAAATATTATTACAATTTAAAACAGCGGTTTTCTATGTGAATATATAGTAAAGTGTAATTTATTCCTGTGATCAAAGCTGAATTTATCATCATCATTACTCCAGTCTTCAGTGTCACATGATCCTTCAGAAATCATTCTAATATGATGATTTGATGCTCAAAAAACATTCATTATTATTTTCAATGTTGAAAACAGTTGTGTACAATTTTTTTTTCAAAATTCTTTGATGAAGAGAAAGTTCAAAAGAACAGCGTTTATTTAAAATAGAATATTTTCTAACATTATAAATGTCTTTACTGTATCTTTTGATCAGTTTAACTCATCCTTGATGAATAAAAGTATTGATTTATTATATTTCTTTCCCCCCAAAAATAAAATGTAAATTCTTACTGACCCCAAACTTTTGAAGGGTAGAGTTTAATGTTACAAAAGCTTTAGATTTCAGATAAATGCTGTTCTTTTTTAGTTTCTATTCATCATAGCATCATGAAATAAAAATGTAAAAACTGTTTTCAACACTGATAATAATCATAAATGTTTCTTGAGCATCAAATCATCATATTACACTGATTTCTGAAGGATCATGTGACACTGAAGACTGGAGTAATGATGATGATAAATTCAGCTTTGATCACAGGAATAAATTACACTTTACTGTATATTCACATAGAAAACAGCTGTTTTAAATTGTAATAATATTTCACAATATTACTGTTTTTTGTGTATTTTTTATCAAATAATTGCAGCCTTGGTGAGCAGAAGAGACTTCTTTTAAAAACTTTAAAAATCTTACCTGCCTAAAACTTTTGCACAGTACTGTATATATATATATATACTATATACAAAAAATGATACATATTTATTACACAACAGATGTACCTACCAAGAGACTTGCAGTTCTGGGGCCCCACAAAGTACTGTGACTCCACAACTGCTTTCATGAGGAGCCTTATGAATTCCCTGTTAGGTCCACCACTATCGACTGAGCCCTCCCCAGATCCACAAGCATCTACAAAAACGACATCCAACCGTTTCGATGGATTAAAGGCCCGCCTCCTGAAGGTCCTCATAGCACTCTCCAAAACATTGGACCTTACCACATTAACACAATTGGACATGGGGCTGGGCTCAGCAAGTTCAGCTGCTGACTGTAGACTCAGCAACAATCCCTTCAAGTCATGGCTGGAAAACAAAGTAATCACAGCAATGTTATCCAAGCTGACATTAAATATGGCTAACTAATTAACCATATTTAATGTTATCAATTACGGCTTGTTGTTGGAAGAAAAAGGCAATGTAACTGGTCCAATTAAAAGAGGTTTGTTATTTGAAGAATATACATTAAACATACTGCATTTTGGAGGGAGCCATCCCTGTCAGGTGATATAGCCATATAATCAGCATCTTAAATATGTAAACCACACACATGCTCTCTTGTATTTGTAAAAAGGTTGACAGCTATGCACATTTAAACTGGCATCAGGCCAGAGATATAGCCATAAGCTTCTACACACACTCAAACTTTTGGCTTCATAAAACTAAACAGTGAAAAAGAAGGCGTCAGTGAAAAGGTGTCAGTGAAAATTAGCACTACTAACAAACACATACAATAAGTAGAGAGAGGGCATTAAATTATGGTTATAATGTTAATAATAAAAAAATAAAAATGTTACCTATAGTTTCAGTGGCTGCTGTGCTGGTGGATGCAGACATAACACTGTTGGCTGTGGAGGCTGGAAACACCACAGAGGCAGAGGAAACGGTTGAGGTGTCCGAAGCTGCTTCAGCTGACATCAAACCTGCAGGTGCTACATTGTCATAAGACTCCTGTTTAAAGCACAATGAAAGCATTGTCTTACTCTAAAGCGGTAGTTTAAAATTGCATGTGATAGAAAAAAATATATTTTTAGCTGTGTAGAGAGAGCTGAATGGATACCTAGTTATCCATATTTCACATTATCATATTTTAGAAGCTAAAAGAGTAGAAAGTGAAAGATACATGTTAGTGATGGCGGATCACAGTTATATACCTGGACACTGTGGGTAATCCACAGGTCAGACGGGCCAAGTCATACAAAATAACATTCTGATTAATTACATAAGTGTTGTGGGTGGATGAGACAAATCATTAATGATGGAAATATTATCTATATTGTTGAAAACGTGACTGTGTTTAAAACTTAATTATTCACTAATGTAGCATCATTATTTAAAGTGGTAATGTAATAAAGTAACCACTTTGTGCGTTCTTGAATAACAGTCTACATCATAGGCCTGTAGACTTGGGCTTCATTTAAGCAACTCATAGTTTCATCAAACTGTATGGTATATTAATATGCACTACTTAAATTAGAGTACATTACACAAATATAACTTAAAATTGATGTGACTTCTACTTTAGCAATTTCACGTTTGGTAAAAAAAAAACTTTAAAAACAGGCAGACAGACTAATATATTTATTTCCCTTTTGTGCTTAACAGAAGTTGAGAAACCATTTTTTAACATTATGAACTGCATGTTTAATATTATAATAGAGCAATTATAATAAAGCTTGTGCTCATCTTGTACTCTTTATCTGAAAGTATTCTTTCTTTTATCTCTACAATGTAAATTATACAAGTTTACAAAGTCATTCCTGACAGACTTCGACATGTCTAAATCAATCACAAAGTTTATTAGTTAAAGCAGTTTAAAGTTCTGAGTGTTGGCCATTTTTAAGTAAATGTTAAGTAATCACAGTTTGTATTCCAAAAAGAAACAAATGTAGAAATTACCTCTTCAGCTCCAACCCATTGAACAAAAAAGGTAGTCGATTGGGTGATGTAGTCCGCAATACTACCAGTGGATGAGGTTGTTATGGCCAGATCCGGATTATGCGATCTCAGGCAGAGGAATTCAGTTGCAGACCCTACAGCTCCTGCATAGCATAGAAGATTCTAAGGAAAGGGGGACAAGAAGCAATTGAAAACTTGTGTAAATCATCAAACTCACAACAATGCATATATATCTGACTGGTATATCGTCTTTTCTTCTTCATTTCTTCTCACTTGTATGTTGTTTTGCAGCTGGAAACCTCTGCGTGTTCGAGAGCCGTTAGGGTAATGGAATTGGAAGGTTATTTCCCCCTCTGAAGGGAAACTTGCAGCTAGTTCCCTCCTCTCACTGATGACCTATGTAACGACAGTCGTTTATTATTTACTTCAGTGAAATTCTTTATATGTAAAACAAATACAAGCCTACTTTATTGTTCTAATGTGATGGCACATTAGAAAATAATTTTCAATTCATTATTTAAATGCACGCATATTGAATATATGGCGGGGTTTATTTAGCCACACCGGCTCTCTATCCTTCACTCATAGCATGCGGTTAAAGGGGATTGGTTAGGGATATTCAAACTCACGATATTCAAACTCAATTCCAGAGCAGAGGCAAATGTTCCATGTACCACGACAAACACATTTTTTTTCTATTTATTAACTTGCACAGATTAATTGTTCACTACAAGACTAGTAATATGCTCTAACAAAGTAAATAGGGTAGATTTTTCTTTCATGACGACTTTACGAAATACTGCTCAAACATAAATCACAGATTGTAACTACTCGCTGGTTATTACACAGTCCACGCTTCCAAAGTACTTATGTCCATTTTTATTTATTTATTGATGAGACACCGTGGAAACTAGACACAAAAGGAAAACGAACCATATTTTTACACACAATACCACTAAGGTCACAAGACTGAAACATAACACAAAATATTAACACTTTTACCGTGTAACACGTCCAGGTGAAATAAATCAGCAAGGGTCACATGACACACAACAGATAAACTGAGTAATAATAAGATGCAATGCCAACAAAATTATGAACTTGGCACAACACACAGAAATACACATTTAAATTATAAAGTCAAAAATAAACATTAACCCCTGAAATCACCAATATGTCATAACCCACGGCTGGCCTACCAGTGTCAGCTACACAGTTGATTATCTGAACTTGCCTGTAGTCGTCTCTCCTCTAGTCTTTCCCTTCTTCTTTCATTTTCCAGCTGTAAAATACATGTCATTACTGCAGTTAAATAACTATGCCCAGGAACTTCTATTGTGTTTTTTGTAACTGAAATTACCCTCTGTTGGTCCAAGAGCAATGATTCTTCATAAGCTGAATCTTGCTCTTGAATGAGTCGCCTCCTTTCCTCTATACTCTCCTATTAAACAGTTATAGAATTTGTACAAATCCAACATGCAACTGTATAATACAACCATTTAAAAGGCACAACATTTGACTATAATTAGCAACATATTTAATCTGACTGTCAGTGTGTGATTGAATAACTTGTTCTGGATAGTGCTCCACTAATCTATTGTATCCCTAGAAAAGTATAGATATATGGTTGTACCTTATAGGGTAACACTTTATTTGAAGGGGTGTGCATAAGACTGACATGACACTGTCATAAACATGACATAACACCTGTCATGAACATGAAGGAGTCTTTATAAATGTTTATGACTGTTGTCATTAAGTGTCATTCGGTAAATTATGACACTTTTAATGCAAAGTTGACATTGTTTAAAATGTCTTTGTTATGACAACTTGACATTACCCAAGACAAAAATGTCTTTGTTATGACAACTTGACATTAACCAAGAAATCATAACCTGTCAACCTGTCACAACTTTGGCCGTCATGACACCATTATAACTGTGTCATGAATATTTTACTTGTCCTCAAGTAAAGTGGAACACATTGTACTAGTTATAAAGATGTCATTAAGGGTTATTACACTGTAAAATGCTTTAAGTTTGATAATTAGACCTGTTATGACATATTTGTGATAGGTTGACAGGTTATGATTTCTTGGTTAATGTCAAGTTGTCATAACAAAGACATTTCTGTCTTTGTTAATGTCAAGTTGTCATAATCAAGACATTTTTGTCTTGGGTAATGTCAAGTTGTCATAACAAAGACATTTTTTGTCTTTGTTAATGTCAAGTTGTCATAACAAAGACGTTTTAAACAATGTCAACTTTGCATTAAAAGTGTCATAATTTACCGAATGACACTTAATGACAACAGTCATAAACATTCATAAAGACTCATTCATGTTCATGACAGGTGTTATGTCATGTTTATGACAGTGTCATGTCAGTCTTATGCACACCCCTTCAAATAAAGTGTTACCGATTAGGGTTATATAGTGAAGTGAAGTGAAATGCATATTGCTAGCCAAGATTATCTGCAGGGTTAAAATTCTCTGCTTACCGTTTCTGCACAAACATGATGGCCTTGTGACAATTCATCAATTCCATTGATGACCTTCACATGAACAGGCAGACAAACAGAAATGAAAAAAACTGTAACGACTCCATTAAAAACACAGGTCAGGAAAAAGCATTTGGTATGGAATAGCCAGGGAACACCAAGTCAACTACCTTAGGTGAGATGCACAAAAAGAGAATATAGTTACCGTAATAGATAAGTCAAGTCATTTTCATTTATATTGCGTTTTTTACAATATATATTGTTTCAAAGCAGCTTTACAGTGATAATAGGAAATTAAAGTAACAGAGATTGGTTTGGCTTTACAGCAGCTCTAAAATAAAGTTATTGTCCAGCTAAAGTTAGTTTTTGATTGATTCATTTTTGTAAAAATCGTTAGTTATTACTGTATAATACTGTATGCCGCAATTACAAAATTCACAAAGTACCTTGGTTCACGTTTAATATGTATAAAACTTACAGGGGAAATGTCTTCTTCCTCCTCAGAATCCAAATGCACACTAGTTCTACCTCCTCAGATGCAATGACAACAACCTTAGGTGAAGTGCACAAAAGAGTAAATAGTTAATACTGTATAGTTGCAGAATTATCAAAATACTTGGGTTCATGTTTAATATGTATAAAACTTACAGGGGAAATGTCTTCTTCCTCCTCAGACGCAATGTCACCAACCTTAGGTGAGATGTACAAAAGAGAAAATAGTTAATACTGTATTGATAGATTATTTTTGGGTGGTTCGACAATGTATTAATTTTCTCTGATACATATAGAAATAAGTAAGCTTCAGATCCTCTGGTGAGAAGAATTTCTTGAAAGTAACAGTTCTTCAGCAGCGATTAGTGTCAATTTTAAACCAGTTATGTTTGTGGGACAGAGCTTTATTGCAGCTACAATCGGAAGATATGGCACTGCTAGAACCTCCCGCTGGAGATTTCTGCAATACACATGATAGTTGATACTCAACAGGGACATACTATGGAGCCCTGTTCCTTTGTTTGGTTCACGCCCAACAGTTTCTATGGGCCCTACGATCGTTCTTGTTATTCTATTTAGTTGTTCTAAAGCCAGTTGCCAGAGTAAGTGTTCTCTAAATCTGAGACATTTTATCGTCTCTTGCCTGTGGATTATTCCCTTTTCTGTGTTATTTTTTGTGGACTTTCTCCTCTGATGTTTTGTGCTTAAGATCTAAATTGGAAACTTTTTGAATATTTCTGTAAAAAGCCCTGTTGGACTGGTTTTGTTTTTTGAGGATTACTTTTTGCTGATTTTTGCTCCAGCTGTAGATTTTTGTTGTTTGTACTTCTATTAAAACAAATTCTGCACCTCAACTTCTTCTGAGTGTGTCTTACTGTTGGGTTCACCATCCTTCAGTGACTCAAGCAAGGGTTGACAGTCTGACTCTCAAGCCAGAGACCAGAATTCCAGTCCCGGCTCTGATAATATATGAAGTCCCTAATCTAAATACTTTAGATTTAATATATATACACACAATCATTCAGCATTCAGCAAGTACTTTGATTCACATTTCATATGTACAAAACTTACAGGTATAAGTCTTCCTCCTCTTCAGGATCCACCTGCAGATTTTTTATTTCTTCAGACCCCTCAGATACAATGTCACCAACCTTAAGTGAAATATACATCAAGATAAAAAAAAGAAGAAGAAAGCATTTGCTCTCACATCATGATATCTGTTAAGGCACAAAAATGGCTTACTGATGTATTTGCAGAGACGCTGTCCTCAGACAATTCCAGGGGCTCCTATTTAACAAAGACAACATGTTTTTTACAAATAAAAGTACCTGCGGAAGCCATTATAGTATGAACATTTCTTATTGGTGAATGTGTAGAGACATTATTGCTGTATTTTATTAAATTTATTACAATTAAAATATTCACTATTATCATTGCAAGGTGTGCTTTAGATTCTTAACTTTATTGTTTTGTTTATAAAACTAATGTTAGTAAATGGTCATTAAATAATACTTGTAAAATGAATACAATATAGAAAATAAACTAAATCTGTAAGTGAATTATCTGACACTAAAGTTTTTTTTAAATATTAAGTGTTACAGTGGGTGTACTGATAAAGTAAATCAAAACAAGAAGGAAGTTTGACTTTTAATGAACAAATGTTTTACATCTATATGCTTGTTGTAAGGGTAACTGTACTTCATATATACTTATATGTTGCATGTAAAACCACAGATGTAGGTAAAAAAGCATGCTTGATAACAACTATTTACCTTTGGTCGTATGTAAAGAGCTGACCGGCCCAGCTCTTTACGAATTGACACTGGGGTATTTGAAGTGAGAGCCAACACACGTCTGAATCGGTCAACTCTACAGATGTTAAAGTCTCTTTGATTCAGTCCAGGAAAAGTCTTCCAGAGCAGACCATGTAGCTCTGCCTCAGGCATGTCACAAGGAATTTCTATCCTTTTCATTTCTGTGGCTAAAAAATTATAATGCATGTAATAATGCATCCCACAGAATAAAATATTTTGTTAATATCAAATGATGTTAATTTACCATAATTGCTATTAAATGTCACCATTCTGTGGTCAAGCAACAAAGCCACACGCATTTTAAAAGCTGGACATGGATCATTACTTGCTGTCCTATGAAACAAAACAGAGCATTAATAAAGAAATACAATTTAATGTACAGAGGCTGTCTATTTCTTTCATATTACCCTCCAATTGTATCGCTTTGAGTAGATGATCTAAAAAAAATAAGCAAAAATTCATTATTTGGTTTTAATAAGTAAAAAAAATAAACATTGATTCTGCCTAACAGTTATACACACCTGTTGCTGCATAGATTAACATGCTCTTCAAGCCTATGCAGAGGCACCTCACAGCAACAAATATTGCACCTTTCCATTACAACATTCTGAAAAAAACAGAACAAATGAAATTTCATATAATTTTATTTGTACAAAAAGTAAACACAACTGAAAATGTCATTAATTATTACTTTAAGTTATGATGTTTATGATGTTGTTATACAAATTGATTCATTATTTCATTATTACAATTTTTTATTTTTTATTAAATAAACTGTATTATAGTTACCTCTGCAGTATCTTCCTGGCGTACAAGAGAAATGCTGTTTTGAATTGGTACAATATAAGCAACCGCTTTGTTTAGGCCACTTTCCAGTCTAAGATATGGGATACTGTACCCTTCTGGTGGCATTGGTATGTCAACCAATTGACGACCCCTGGCTGTACGCATTATTTTAAATGGACCTGCTCTCTTTATTGCAGGGAACACCTCTCCAATTGTTTTGGTCAAATCTGCAAAGGATCCGTTCATATCTTCAAATCTCACTTTTTTTTTTCCAAGCCCACTTAATTTTAAAAGGGGGGGGGGGGGGGGGGGGGGGGGGTAGCAGCAAATTATTGGCAATTTCTAGTAGCCTAGCTGCTTGTTGAAATCGTGTGTTACTGCTGAAATGGGGGGAAAAAATAAAAATAGAAAATATCGTGCAAAAAGTGTTGTACAGCACAGTCATTATCTTAAATTGTGTTAAGTTTTAACACCAACAAGCTCATGAAAATACTCACTTTATATCGTTTTCAATATTTCATTCGCGCAAATGAACCACACGATCGATCGAAACACTATTTTTAGCAGAAAAGGACTAACGTTAGTGCTGCACCTGCTAATGTATGGCGACAAGTAACGTTAACGTTAACGTTAAAAGTCGTTTTGCAGGCACAGTATTAGACACGGCATTGTGTATGGTTAATTATTTTATATTTGATAACATGCAATAAAAATCCATTCCTATCAGTGATTCATGCCAAAATGAATATTATTTAAAAATAGAATGAATATGTTACTAGGCCTATGTCCCAACTCCGATTAAACGTCTTATTTAACCTCGAAAAAAAAATTTATATAGATTTTCTTTAAACCAACTAAAAAAAGGCCGTTAGCCTATAAGTACCTGTAGCCTACAGTCAAACTGCTGATGTTTATTAATAATAAAAAAGGATTATGTAACGTTAGCAAGAAATTAACAGTTTAATTGATTATATCTTAATAGCTACACAATAGCCGCAACAATAGTCTATTACTGATATATGAATTAAAAGTAAAATACCTTGAATCTTCAGCTGACATTCTTGAGCTTCTTGAGGTCTGCCCATAGACTGTAAAAGAATACCGGTCTGCCGCCAGATTTTAAACCGCGCGGGAAGCGTCGCAATTGGCGGGCTTAATATAGATGACCTTAAAGGAATATTCCGGACTAAAGTTCAGATCAATCGATTTATTCGCTGCATATTGATTACCACCTAAATAATTTGAAAATCAATAGGCTGTGTAGTTATGTAAGTACGTAAGAAAATAAATGATTCAAGGTTAGAAAAGAGGCACTTAAAATTACAGCTAAATATAACGGTTAATAAACATTATTACTTTGAAATAGTAACTTCACTATCTTTGTGTAAAATTCTGTGGCTAATAAGAGGCTACTGTAAACCAGAGGGAGTAGGCTATTCACAAAGTATTTTTATTTTATCCTCTTTAGGGTCATCCTTTAGCTAGGAGTTTTAGCTTAAAACCTATTCACAAAAACTCTAAACAGCAAGTTTAGCTAAGAACTCTTAATATAGGCAGGGCAGGGTTGACCTTGTTGATGGATAAGTCTTTTTGAGCGTTTTTTTATTTAATTTTTATTTTTTAAACTGTTAAAACACCACTTCATAAAACATCAGAGAAATCATATTCATAAATGTACATATTTAAAGAATATGCCAAAAATACACTAATTATACCAAGGTAAAAACTATACTAAATTCATTTTATTTGACAAGCAGCTGTCTAAATTATTTATTGATAAAATGTAGGAATTTGAGAAAAGATAACAAAGAATTAAATAAGGTTAGTCTTATAGAGGCCTTATAGAGGCAAATAATTGCCCCTTGCCCAAATAGACATGTATTTCTGGTAGAATCGCAGCCAGTGACTTAGCAAACAAAACTAAGTATGCAAGTATTTTATAGACAAGTACTACAAATATAAAATAACATTCTTGTTATTGCTTCCTAAACATTTAAATATTAATGGTGGCAGATGGTAGTTTCGCCAAACACTATTGAGTCTCGTTGTACGAAAGGGCTATATTACTCACCTTATTCTATTAGAATATTTACCTTGTTTAGATATTTAGATATAGAATATCTCACAATGCCCTTTATAAAATCATGGGCAAAATATTGAAGAGTTATCAGTGTTCACAGACTTCTCAAACCCTGCAGGTTTTATACCCTTGGTTATTCCTCAGTGCATTCTCACGCTTCACAACACAACATATTGATTAAAATAATATTTAGTAGAGAAATTGTGGGTGGAAGAATTTGCATTTATTTGTACAAATGTAATGTAATTGTTAAATGTCACATTTTTTATCAAATTGAAAAGTAAAAAAAAAAAAAAAAAAAAAAAACATTTTACAAGTTTTCTGCCAAATAGGTCTGGGCTGATCTTAGACACTGAATGTAAATGTCAATGCCAAAGACATCACTACTCATGAATGGGTCAATAGTTTGGCTCAAGTGAGTCTCGATTTCATCCTGTAGAGCAGGTGGCGCTTCCGGAACAAGGACTTCGCGGATCGCATCTGGAACTGCAACAGGCGCATCCCAGTCTATTCCAAATTGGTTGGAATCCTCCTAGAAAAACAATTATAATGCAAATTAAACTTAACAACACCATTAAGATGTGGTCACTAACATGTTGGTATATAATAATTATTTATATTTAATTATATACAATAATTTTTGTATTCATGTAAAAGCAATGATATTTTAAAAGCTTTTTAAAATAAGAGAGATCTATGCTTACTGTGTTCTGAATTTGCTGGGGATGCATAACTTGGCCAGCTAACCACAGCTGATTTGGTGACCTGTTCCCTTCAGTGGAAAGGGAATGGTTGTCCCATGTCCTCATGAATAGCTGAAGATGATGGTTCAGCCTTGGTAGCATCACATAGTGAAGGCAGATCAAGTGAAGGTCCTGGTCAGGATCCAACTGTAAAAGATCTTCAAGATGTCGGAAGGCGGCATAATAATTACATCACGCCACAGCCGTTCGATCCGCTGGTTATGGACACTCTTTCCAGTGATGAAGCTGTTACATTCTATAAAAACAAAAGTTAGGTGTGTAAATTAAAACAGAAAAACACAATAATATGTTCCCAGACAACATGGATTTAGCACAGCTCTTGCACTGGAAAGTAACATCTTTACATTTTACATTACATTTTACAATACACTTAATATATCATTATTGAAATCAGTTACTGCAATCAGGTAATACCAGATCCTCTTTCTGGATGCTCCAACATAAACCTGGCCACCTCCACATTTTCACCACCTTTATCACTCCTCACTCTGTGAGGTAGACCAAGTTCATGGACTGCTCCAAGAAAGCAGTCTAGAACAGTTGCTGCCCGATTGTTATTATTGCCCCTTAGGTACATGATCTTCCTACTGAAGCCGTCAATGCCTCCATGGACAACAATTCTCCACCTAAATAGCACAAACACAAGAAAACTACATCAATTAAGGGCCAATGTTATGTACACATTCAGTGTTTGATGACAATGCTTACCGAACAAGTTTGTGGTTGCCATCAATGTGCCACAAAGACAAAGGACCTGGCACAGAATATGGCCGTCTTTGTGTGATCTGTAGGTCCAGGCCACGCAACACTGTCCCCACAGGATCAACTTGCCTCATTGTTTCAATTATCCGATTACGATTAACCCTTGAAACATTCAGATAAATATAGTCATTAATGCTAGTAAAATTAATTTATAGGTGAATAATTCTATAAAAAAAGTGGTCTGTAAATAAAATAGTTATCAAGTAGGCCTATTTAAACGCTCATCTTTTTAAAAACTGCAAAAGTTAGATAATTTTACTTACTAACCTAATCAAACAAATTGATTACAAATACAAGTAACAACATCTTGTCTCTTCATTAAAGGGATAGTTCACCCAAAAATGAAATTTCTTTCATCATTTACTCACCCTCAATTTGTTCCAAACCTCTATGTGTTTATTTGTTCTGCTGAACACAAAGGAAGATATTTGGAAGAAAACAGATCTCAATACCCATTGACTTCCATAGTAGGAAAAAAAGATACTTTGGAAGTCAATGGGGTCCAGCAACTGTCTGTTCACCAACATTCTTCAAAATATCTTCTTTTGTGTTCAGCAGAAGAAAGAAACTCATACAGGTTTGAAACAACTTGAGGGTGAGTAAATTATGACAGAATTTTCGTTTTTGGGTGAACTATCCCTTTAATAGACACTTTAAGAATCCGTCCAGCAGCGGAGGACTGTGGAAAACTGAAAGCGTTGATCTTTGGTTGACCAATCAGCGGAAAGGGGCGTTTCATGCGCGCCCGCATGTGGAAATCGAATATTCAAGCCATTTTTCCATTTTCTATCCCTGAAGATAAACATATAAAAATCAAGCCGAATTCTCATTTTTTAATTTTTTTGGAAAAAAAGAAAAAAGAATAAATGAGCCGCTTTCTCATTTTTCTACTTTCAACGTACACGGACCGGTGGGACTACTGTCCAATGACATTCTAATATGCAACAATTCATTTCACGTAGGGCTCTGCGGAGCTGTAATGAGTTTTTCAAAACGATGGGCGTTTTCTCAATATTGCTACCTGATTTGCTCGTGCCTTATTGGGGGTTGGGTTTGCTGTTTGTGGGAGATCGTTTTCGTTGTATGATTTAGAAACGCCCACCGGTTTGAAAACACTCCAAAATTGAGAAACGCTAATGCCATCCATCACAATAAGTAATAAAAGACCACCACAACTTCCGTTTCATGCCGACTATTAGCACATCGGATTATCTGCAAGTGTACAACAGCTATAATATATTAAAACATGCAAAATTGCATGATATGAATTGTGCAATTTCCAAATGTACGATTTGTAGAAAAAAAAATATAGGATATAGGCTAATTATAACGGTCATACCTTATGCCTACGGATCTCAGGTGGCCATCCACAATCCTGTATACACTGTTCGGGTACTGACCAATGAAGTTCTGTATGACTTCTTTTAAGTTTTCCGAACTGATGTCAGTGTATGTTTGTCGTACGGAAAGTTCGAACGCCTTCATCCACCTCCTAATGGTAGAATAGGATACTCCATACATCCTAGCGATCTCATGCACTTTAAAACGCTGCTCCAGTAATAACTGCAGTTGTTCTTTCCCTACTACCATATTTTGTCCACGCTCTTCAAAGTTTAGGCCTACACCAAATTCTGGTGCCAAAAGCTCCAAACTGCTGTTTAAAAAATGAAAAATCTCATCCTCTCTCGGCAATGAAACAACAGCAGCTAAACGATGAACAACGTGAACTACACTTTCCAGCCGACTATACATATGATCTGATTCTTGGGGTCTTTGCAGAAGTACACTAATTATTGAATTCAATTGTTGAGAGATGTGTTCCAAAAGCTCGCGGGAGACTGGCACAGGATGTCTGAAAAAAAGAGAACATTTAATGTGTCAACTAAATAATTTAAAAGTATGAACAAAATTGTATTGTCTATAAAATATTGATGTTTAATCAATAGAGTGGCTAAACAGTTAGACCCATCCATGGTCCATGAGCCCAGCAAGATTTCAAAATCGGCGCGCGAACTTGCCACTTGCCAGATCCCAGCAACGTTACAGCCCCAAAACCTCGTCAAAAACCGCGAGAATGCACAAAAAAACCCTCAATTATTATTATTTTTTTTGGCTTGTTTTCGTTTAAACACATTGAAATCACGAACAAGCTTTAAAATTAGGCCTACCCATTGGTCCCAATTGGGGGTAATCCATCGACCGGAAGTTGAAGCCGGCCGGCTGCCGCCATCTTGTAGCAGAACTTCACTTGCGTTAGCATTTCCATTGACTCCCATTCATTTTGGCGTCACTTTGACAGCGAATAACTTTACATCTGAGGCGTTTAAAGACTCCATTTGTCCATTATTTATTTCTAAAGAAACACGGCAATGTATAAAGGGCTCTATTACCTTCTATGTTACATTATGGCCCCGTAGAAACAGTTTTTGTAAAAAATGGGCTAACGATTGCGTCATAACCACTCGACTCTCTGTCGCGCTGTACAGAAATTACCGTACAGACAGTAGGAGAAGCTCGCGGGCAATCGGGGGGACGTCCCGTCAAGGGAGAAACATTTTAAATTAAATACTATACAAATGAATAATTAATCAGAATACTTACTCCTGCTCACTCACGCCAAAGAACTCTTTGCTCAAGTTCCCCTGCAAGATTAACGTTGGCAATTTTCACGCACAGCTACTAGAAGATTTACGTCTGCCAGACAGGGTGCTCACGTCATCAAGCTTAGTTTGAGTCGGTTTGAGTCTGCGCGTCAGGAACGGAAGTGCTCAAAAATCGCTAAAAATGGGCTTCAACGGTCTCAACTGAGTTCCAATGAGATGGCTCTGTCCACTTCTTATACTGTCTATTTGATTGAGATTGGTCCGTACTTTTGCGTCCATTCGTTTTTCCTTTTTTAACCCGTAGGCTAATTGAAAAATGAAAAATGAACGGTTGTTGTATTTTTAAAACGCAAAGTTGAACACCAAAATTTGATTTTGCACTGTAGGCCTATACCAAATGCTGCGCAAAAAAAAAAAAAAAAAAAAAAAATTTATATATATATAGGCCTATATATATATATATATATTTTGAGGTATTTTCAGATTTTTGTTTATGACTTTTTGCCCCTTTATTAAACATTACACAAATTAATATGGAAAAAATTTCGATTTTACTGGTTTTCTAAGGCAAAACACGGAAATTATATTTTTCCCGGAGTGCTGCGAGCCGTGTCTCTGGAACCATAGGCTTCAGAGCTGTTAGCTATGATTTAATAGGCTAATAATTATAATAAATGTTTCTGAAAAAGTAATGAGGCATTTTAATTGTTTATTAATAAAGTAGTATTTTCTAAATCGGCTGGAAACATCTCCATCTCCGCAGTGAAGCGGGTGGGCCTTTAGAGAGAAATTCATATGGATTATATGATTATATTCATATGGATTATATAGAAATTGTGCTATATAAATACAATAAAGAAAGAAAGAAAGATTATAGGCTAATCAGACTGTAGGCTATTTGCTTTCGATTCGATTTTTTTCGTTTGAAGGACCTGCTGTAGATATGTAAGATTGTGTGCCAAAACTGGTAGGCTACTGCAATCACTTTCAAATTACTGTAGAGCGGTGTATCCCTCCCTTTGCATATACTGTTTGCCTTCAATGTCATTTTACAGTTTTTCTCAGTCACTTTGGTACATTTCTTGAATCATCCTTAAGTTTTGCAAACCAGTAAAAGCATTTCTCAAAATAATTCATACTAGCAATCCCACATTGCCTGCAAAAGCCTGTACCTCCTCAAATCCTTAGTTCATCTCTCAAAAGTGGTATTTATGTCAATGAACATATTAGTACCAATGAATAGTCCTTGTGTCATTGCTCACAAACAAGATAGTCAAAATGCTTAGTCATGTTGTCAATATGAAAGTGTACTCGTTCAGTATTATAATTTTTTTTTTAATTTAGGCTACGATTTATATTGTCTTGTCTTTTTCTTTATATCACAATAACATACATTCATATGTATATATATATATATATATATAGACGTGTGTGTGTGTGTGTGTGTGTGTTACATTGTCTTTATAAAGTATATTTGTGTGGCAGACGTGCAGGCGGGCAGACGTGCAGGCGGGGAGACGTGCAGGCGGGGAGACGGGCAGGCGGGCAGACGGGCAGACGGGCAGACGTGCAGGCGGGGAGACGTGCAGGCGGGGAGACGTGCAGGCGGGGAGACGTGCAGGCGGGGAGACGGGCAGGCGGGGAGACGGGCAGACGTGCAGGCGGGCAGACGTGCAGGCGGGGAGACGTGCAGGCGGGGAGACGGGCAGGCGGGGAGACGGGCAGACGGGCAGACGTGCAGGCGGGCAGACGTGCAGGCGGGGAGACGTGCAGGCGGGGAGACGTGCAGGCGGGGAGACGGGCAGGCGGGGAGACGGGCAGGCGGGCAGACGTGCAGGCGGGGAGACGGGCAGGCGGGCAGACGTGCAGGCGGGCAGACGTGCAGGCGGGGAGACGGGCAGGCGGGCAGGCGGGCAGGCGGGCAGACGTGCAGGCGGGCAGACGTGCATGCGGGCAGGCGGGCAGGCGGGCAGACGTGCAGGCGGGCAGACGTGCAGGCGGGGAGACGTGCAGGCGGGGAGACGTGCAGGCGGGGAGACGGGCAGACGGGGAGACGGGCAGGCGTGCAGGCGGGGAGACGGGCAGGCGGGCAGACTGGCAGGCGGGCAGACTGGCAGGCGGGCAGACGGGCAGACGTGCAGGCGGGCAAACGTGCAGGCGGGCAGACGTGCAGGCGGGCAGACGTGCAGACGGGGAGACGGGCAGGCGTGCAGGCGGGCAGACGTGCAGGCGGGCAGACGTGCAGGCGGGCAGACGTGCAGACGGGGAGACGTGCAGGCGGGCAGACGTGCAGACGGGCAGGCGGGCAGACGTGCAGGCGGGGAGACGTGCAGGCGGGCAGACGTGCAGGCGGGCAGACGTGCAGACGGGGAGACGGGCAGGCGGGCAGACGTGCAGGCGGGGAGACGGGCAGGCGGGCAGACGTGCAGGCGGGCAGACGTGCAGGCGGGGAGACGGGCAGGCGGGCAGACGTGCAGGCGGGCAGACGGGCAGGCGGGGAGACGGGCAGGCGGGGAGACGGGCAGACGTGCAGGCGGGGAGACGGGCAGGCGGGGAGACGGGCAGGCGGGGAGACGGGCAGACAGGCAGGCGTGCAGGCGGGCAGACGGGCAGGCGGGCAGGCGGGGAGGCGGGCAGGCGGGGAGGCGGGCAGGCGGGCAGACGTGCAGGCGGGTAGACGGGCAGGCGGGCAGGCGGGCAGGCGTGCAGGCGGGCAGACGTGCAGGCGGGGAGACGTGCGGTCGGGGAGACGTGCGGTCGGGGAGACGTGCTGGCGGGCTGGCGGGCAGACGTGCAGGCAGGCAGGCGTGCAGGCGGGCAGACGTGCAGGCGGGCAGACGTGCAGGCGGGCAGACGTGCAGACGGGGAGACGTGCAGGCGGGCAGACGTGCAGGCGGGGAGACGGGCAGGCGGGCAGACGTGCAGGCGGGCAGACGTGCAGGCGGGCAGACGGGCAGGCGGGCAGGCGGGCAGACGTGCAGGCGGGCAGACGTGCAGGCGGGGAGACGGGCAGGCGGGGAGACGGGCAGGCGGGCAGACGTGCAGGCGGGGAGACGGGCAGGCGGGCAGGCGTGCAGGCGGGCAGACGTGCAGGCGGGGAGACGTGCGGTCGGGGAGACGTGCAGGCGGGCAGACGTGCAGACGGGCAGGCGGGCAGACGTGCAGGCGGGGAGACGGGCAGGCGGGCAGACGTGCAGGCGGGCAGACGTGCAGGCGGGCAGACGTGCAGACGGGCAGGCGGGCAGACATGCAGGCGGGCAGACGTGCAGGCGGGGAGACGGGCAGGCGGGCAGACGTGCAGGCGGGGAGACGGGCAGGCGGGCAGACGTGCAGGCGGGGAGACGTGCGGTCGGGGAGACGTGCTGGCGGGCAGACGTGCAGGCGGGCTGACGTGCAGACGGGGAGACGGGCAGGCGTGCAGGCGGGCAGACGTGCAGGCGGGCAGACGTGCAGACGTGCAGGCGGGCAGACGTGCAGGCGGGCAGACGTGCAGGCGGGCAGACGTGCAGACGGGGAGACGGGCAGGCGGGCAGGCGGGCAGACGTGCAGGCGGGGAGACGGGCAGGCGGGCAGACGTGCAGGCGGGCAGACGTGCAGGCGGGGAGACGGGCAGGCGGGGAGACGGGCAGGCGGGCAGACGTGCAGGCGGGCAGACGTGCAGGCGGGGAGACGTGCAGGCGGGGAGACGTGCAGGCGGGCAGACGTGCAGGCGGGCAGACGTGCAGGCGGGGAGACGGGCAGGCGGGGAGACGGGCAGGCGGGGAGACGGGCAGGCGGGGAGACGGGCAGGCGGGGAGACGGGCAGACGTGCAGGCGGGCAGACGTGCAGGCGGGCAGACGTGCAGGCGGGGAGACGGGCAGACGTGCAGGCGGGCAGACGTGCAGGCGGGCAGACGTGCAGACGTGCAGGCGGGCAGACGTGCAGACGTGCAGGCGGGCAGACGTGCAGGCGGGGAGACGGGCAGGCGGGCAGACGTGCAGGCGGGGAGACGTGCAGGCGGGGAGACGTGCAGGCGGGGAGACGTGCAGACGGGGAGACGTGCAGGCGGGGAGACGGGCAGACGTGCAGGCGGGCAGACGTGCAGACGTGCAGGCGGGGAGACGGGCAGACGTGCAGGCGGGCAGACGTGCAGACGTGCAGGCGGGCAGACGTGCAGGCGGGGAGACGGGCAGACGTGCAGGCGGGCAGACGTGCAGACGTGCAGGCGGGGAGACGTGCAGGCGGGCAGACGTGCAGACGTGCAGGCGGGCAGACGTGCAGGCGGGGAGACGGGCAGGCGGGCAGGCGGGCAGACGTGCAGGCGGGGAGACGGGCAGGCGGGCAGACGTGCAGGCGGGCAGACGTGCAGACACTTCGGATTCTGACCGGATATAGTAGACCATCCATAGGAGTTGGTCTGCTAGTTGGTCATTGATCGATTGCTCCTGTCTGCCTCGCTGCCTGCTGTGTGTGAGTGTGTTTGCTCCGGGGCTGTAAGCTCCATCTAAACTCTCGTATTTCTCTCTGTTTTGAACCATACATTTACGATCATTTCTAGTGTTTATACTACTAATACAGTTTACCTAACATCTCAGACTAACCTAACATCGCTAGCTTCCGTTATTGTTAACACAACACGCTTGTATCTCGTTAGCCTGTTAACGCGCCGCCCTTGCGTTCAGTTATTTATTTATTTATTTTTCTCGTGCGCGCCCGCGCCTCTGAGTTCATAAAAAGCCTAGGTGAGTAAGAATCAGTCAACAAACACGGTGAGTAATGTCTTGTCCTGTTATTGTCACCTGCACCTCATGCCACATGTTTACCATAGCCTTCCCCGTCGGCAATATAGGGTTTATGTGTGATAAATGCAAGGAGACAGTCAGGCTGACGGAGAAGATTTCAGAATTAGAGACACGCATCCAAACTTTAATCGAGGATAGTAAGTGTGCTCGAGCCTTAGATACTACTTTGGATGCGCCTAGCATAGTGAACCATTTACATGATTCAGTTCCGGCTGAGTTATTGCCTGTGCAGCCAGGCAGATGGGTAACTGTGAGAGATCGCTCTAGTCGCGGATCAAAAAAACACTCTTCTGTTCCGATCACCATAACAAATCGATTTGCCCCACTCAGTGAAACACCCACTGAGAATTATGTTGATTGTGCCCTGGTAATTGGCGATTCTATTACACGGAACGTGAAAATAGAGACACCAGCCACCATAGTCACATGTTTGCCGGGAGCCAGAGCGCCTGACATCAAAGCAAATTTAAAAGTGCTGGCTAATGCTAATCGTAAATTCTCTAAGATTCTTATTCACGTCGGCACAAATGATGTTCGACTTCGCCAGTCGGAGATCACCAAAATTAATATTAAAGAGGTGTTTGAACTCGCAAGTACGATGTCAGGCACTGTAATTTGCTCTGGTCCCCTTCCTGTTCGAAGGAGTGATGAGATAGTTAGTAGATTGTGTTCACTCAATGGCTGGTTGTCTAATTGGTGTCCGCAAAATAATATAGAATTCATAGACAATTGGAAAAGTTTTTGGGGCAAACCTGACCTGTTGAAAAGAGATGGTATTCATCCCTCCTGGGATGGTGCTGCTCTTCTCTCTAGTAATTTGGCTCATAGTCTTAGAGATAAAACATGACAACCTGGGGCTCAGGTCAGGAAGCAGACAGACTGGCTAAACCGACCGTCTGCTAGCGGCCTCACGTCACCAAGGTCAGATAAATCCCATCACATAGAGGCTCTTTCACCTAGATATCATCATATAGAGACTGTGTCTGTTCCCCGAATTTGGAAATCCAAAAAACTGCCAAACCTTTCTAAGGTTAAAAGTTTAATTGATGTTCAACAAATAAAAAACAGATATAATACAGATGAGCAAACGATAAAGCTTGGGTTGTTGAATATTCGATCCCTTAATTCAAAAGCGCTCATAGTTAATGATAAGATTACAGACTATAACCTAGATGTGCTGTGTTTGACAGAAACCTGGCTAAAACCAAACGATTACATTACTTTAAATGAGTCCACTCCGCAAGATTACTGTTATAAACATGAGCCTCGTCCGAAAGGCAAAGGGGGAGGTGTTGCTGTAATTTATAGTAATATTTTCAAAACCACTAAGAAATCTAGTTTTAAATATACTTCTTTTGAAGTGTTGGTGCTTAATTAATGTAAAAATATATAGTGTAAACAATAAATCACGTTTGAGAATTCTGCTGGCTACTGTTTACAGGCCACCAGGGCACCATAAAGATTTTATCAAAGAATTTGCTGACTTTCTATCAGAATTAGTATTGGCTGCCGATAAAGTCCTAATTGTTGGTGATTTTAATATACATGTAGATAATGAAAAAGATGCATTGGGATTGGCATTTAAAGACATTATAAACTCAATTGGAGTGAGACAACACGTGTCAGGACCTACTCATTGTCGTAATCATACTCTAGATCTAATATTATCTCATGGAATAGATGTTGATGCCGTTGAAATTCTGCAGCAGAGCGACGACATCTCAGATCATTATCTAGTCTTGTGTAAATTACATTTAGCCAAGGCTGCAAAGCCGACTCCGTGTTATAAATATGTTAGACCTATCACTTCTGCCACTAAAGATGGCTTTATTAATAATCTTCCTAATCAGTTTCATCATCTCAGCATCCCGGATAGCTTAGAAGAACTTGATATTGCAACAGAAACGTTTGAATCTCTATTTTCCAGCACTTTAGACATAGTTGCTCCGTTGCGCTTAAAGAAGATTAAAGAAAATAGTCCAACGCCGTGGTACAACGAGCACACCCGGGCCCTTAAGAGAGCAGCCAGAAAAATGGAGCGAAACTGGAAGAAAACAAAACTAGAGGTATTTCGGATTTCATGGAAGGAGAGCTCGATTGTTTACAGAGAGGCATTAAAAGATGCTAGAACGGATTATTTTTCAACCCTATTAGAAGAAAATAAACATAATCCTAGGTATTTATTTGAACAAGTGGCTAAACTAACGAAAAAGAAAGCTTCAAGCCCAGAAGTTTCCAAGAAACACAGCAGTAATGACTTTATGAACTTCTTCACTTATAAGATCTATAATATCAGGGACAAAATTATAACTATGCAACCGTCTACTACAGTAGCGCATCAGGGAGTGCATTGTAGTCTCCGTGAGGAACATTTTGATTCATTTGTTGCTATAGGAGAGGAAGAATTTTGCAAACTTGTTAATTCATCTAAATCGACAACTTGTATGCTAGACCCTATACCGACTAAGCTACTGAAAGAGATGCTTCCAGAGGTCATAGATCCTCTTCTAAATATCATTAATTCATCTTTGTCTCTAGGATACGTACCAAAAACCTTTAAGTTGGCTATGATTAAACCGCTTGTTAAAAAACCGCAACTTGATCCGACAGAATTAGTCAATTATAGGCCAATCTCGAATCTGCCTTTTCTGTCAAAGATACTAGAAAAAGCAGTTTCATCACAACTTTGTTCCTTTTTAGAAAGAAATAATATCTGCGAGGATTTTCAGTCCGGATTTAGACCGTACCATAGTACTGAGACTGCTCTCATTAAAGTCACAAATGATTTGCTCTTATCATCCGATCGTGGTTGTATCTCTCTATTAGTGTTACTTGATCTTAGTGCTGCATTTGATACTATCGACCACAACATTCTTTTAAATAGACTAGAAAACTATGTTTTCCCGTACAGACGGGCAGGCGGGTATGAAGGTATTTTTGGTGCAAAACTTCTGAACGCCTGTGACAGTGGAATGTGTAGTTGTAGAGAATAGCCACACATGTGTATCAGTAAATTTGAAGTCACAGAGAGAAATGATTTAAGATTTGCAAACTTGTATACTTTTTTTTCTCTTCCACAACCACAACACAACAGTTACACCTTCTCAAATTCTTCATTGCAGGTGCACAAATCCTATTCTACAAATCACAAATTAAGAAACTCATACGCTCACATTTTTGCTACAGTTGTTGCAGTGAATATGGTGCAAAACGCATTTACACACCTGCATCAAGAAATGTGAAGTCACAGAGAAATGTTTCTCATCCGCAAATCAGTATGTGAATTCATCCAATGAGAGTTGCACACTTGTAGAATATTTTCTCACAAATGTCTTGTATATTTTTCTAGCACAAACACAAGTGCATGACTACAGCTGCTTGAATCTGCTGCAACGAATCTCAAATACTGTTTTTCCGCTTTCAAGTGACAAGTTTCGCGAGCTCTCCCTTTTGCACCAAATGCACCGCGAAACGTGGAGCAGAAGTGAGTTGTGCATCTGTAGAGGCAGTGGGCGGAGCCAACATGAATATTCATGAGTTTCCCGGCCATGCGCGTGTCGAACTGCTCATTCTAGTTCACGCTCTTCGTTTCTCAGCAGGTTTAATGGATTATTTCAAAAAAGGTAAATATAGTTTCAGCGCGAACTTAAACTACGATTGTGTATGGTTTCGTTCAGTTCAAAATGTTTTTATTAATTCGTCACTGACTGAATGATTGCTGGCATTCACTTCGTGTAGGTCTATATAAAGTACAGCAAACTTCAACTCGTCGTATAAATTGCACATTGCGAAGCTTTAAAACTTTGGCTTTTACTAATTGTTATCATTTGTTGATTGCAATAAATTAAATAAACCCTCATGAATGTATCTGTGGGTATCACATGAATAACACTTTTTAAATATAGGCCTAGGTAGCCTATATAATATATCCTGGTGCGATTCTTAAATTCTTGTTCATTTAAATAAGCCAAATCATGCAAGTCTCAACACGATGAATGTGTTGCTTTAATACATAGGCCTACGTACAATTGTATGGAAAAAAGTGGATTTTACATTTGATACAACTAGGTTACTGTAAATGAGAAACAAAAAAAAAAACACAACATTAATTTACGGAATATAATAAGGGCATGCGCGTGGAACTGTTCATTCTAGTTCACGCTCCTCGTTTCTCAGCAGGTTTAATGGATTATTTCAAAAAAGGTAAATATAGTTTCAGCGCGAAATTTAAATACAGCTGTGTATCATTTCATAAAGCTCATAATGCTTTTATTAGTTTGCACATTTTGTGCATTCGTTAATGACTAAATGATTGTTCGCATTAACTTCATTTAGGCATAAACCACAGCAAACTTCAACTCGTTCATTTCGTTGTGCTTTCCTCATATTGCAATGCTTTAAACTGTCATTTGTTATAATTTGTTGAATGTCACTGCAATAAAAAAAAGGCTAATAAAAATGTTTACAAACAAAATATAGGCTGCAAAAAAATATCACAAGGTTTAAGATTCCACTTTTACCGTAAACCAAAAACTCCAGAACACCTCAATGATTACAGCAACACTTATTTCCAACAGAAGAGCAGATATAGAATATTCCTAAATACATTAACCATTACCATTCAGTTTATTTATTGCTAAGCTCTTCTGATACCTTACCGTAGAACCTTATTAATACCAAACTTTTGAACAGTAGTGTATATATTATTATATCAAAACCAGCACGAGCACAAAACATTAAAAATAATATTGTTACAGTATTTTGCCAGTATGTATGTTTGTAAATATTTTTTTAGAACATCAAATTGTTGGCTTATTATATACTGTAAAATAATGTTACATGGTTTTTTTCCTCATTTACAGTAACCTAGTTGTATCAAATGTAATTTATCCACTTTTGTCCATACAATTTTGTTGGGTCTTAAATGATTTGGCTTATTATGAACAAGAATTTAAGAACAATCACACCAGGATATATTATATCTATATTTAAAAAGTGTTAGCCCACAGATACATTTATGAGGGTTTATTTAATTTATTGCAATCAACAAATGATAACAATTAGTAAAAGCCAAAGTTTTAAAGCTTCGCAATGTGCAATTTATACGACGAGTTGAAGTTTGCTGTACTTTATATAGACCTACACGAAGTGAATGCCAGCAATCATTCAGTCAGTGACGAATTAATAAAAACATTATGAACTTAACTAAACCATACACAATCGTAGTTTAAGTTCGCGCTGAAACTATATTTACCTATTTTGAAATAATCCATTAAACCTGCTGAGAAACGAAGAGCGTGAACTAGAATGAACAGTTCCACGCGCATGCCCTTATTATATTCCGTAAATTAATGTTGTGTTTTTTGTTTTGTTTCTCATTTACAGTAACCTAGTTGTATCAAATGTAAAATCCACTTTTTTCCATACAATTGTACGTAGGCCTATGTATTAAAGCAACACATTCATCGTGTTGAGACTTGCATGATTTGGCTTATTTAAATGAACAAGAATTTAAGAATCGCACCAGGATATATTATATAGGCTACCTAGGCCTATATTTAAAAAGTGTTATTCATGTGATACCCACAGATACATTCATGAGGGTTTATTTAATTTATTGCAATCAACAAATGATAACAATTAGTAAAAGCCAAAGTTTTAAAGCTTCACAATGTGCAATTTATACGACGAGTTGAAGTTTGCTGTACTTTATATAGACCTACACGAAGTGAATGCCAGCAATCATTCAGTCAGTGACGAATTAATAAAAACATTTTGAACTGAACGAAACCATACACAATCGTAGTTTAAGTTCGCGCTGAAACTATATTTACCTTTTTTGAAATAATCCATTAAACCTGCTGAGAAACGAAGAGCGTGAACTAGAATGAGCAGTTCGACACGCGCATGGCCGGGAAACTCATGAATATTCATGTTGGCTCCGCCCACTGCCTCTACAGATGCACAACTCACTTCTGCTCCACGTTTCGCGGTGCATTTGGTGCAAAAGGGAGAGCTCGCGAAACTTGTCACTTGAAAGCGGAAAAACAGTATTTGAGATTCGTTGCAGCAGATTCAAGCAGCTGTAGTCATGCACTTGTGTTTGTGCTAGAAAAATATACAAGACATTTGTGAGAAAATATTCTACAAGTGTGCAACTCTCATTGGATGAATTCACATACTGATTTGCGGATGAGAAACATTTCTCTGTGACTTCACATTTCTTGATGCAGGTGTGTAAATGCGTTTTGCACCATATTCACTGCAACAACTGTAGCAAAAATGTGAGCGTATGAGTTTCTTAATTTGTGATTTGTAGAATAGGATTTGTGCACCTGCAATGAAGAATTTGAGAAGGTGTAACTGTTGTGTTGTGGTTGTGGAAGAGAAAAAAAAGTATACAAGTTTGCAAATCTTAAATCATTTCTCTCTGTGACTTCAAATTTACTGATACACATGTGTGGCTATTCTCTACAACTACACATTCCACTGTCACAGGCGTTCAGAAGTTTTGCACCAAAAATACCTTCATACCGGGCAGACGTGCAGGCGGGCAGATGTGCAGGCGGGCAGACGTGCAGACGGGCAGGCGGGGAGACGTGGAGGCGGGGAGACGTGCAGACGGGCAGGCGGGCAGACGTGCAGGCGGGCAGACGTGCAGACGGGCAGACGTGCAGGCAGGGAGACGGGCAGGCGGGCAGACGGGCAGACGTGCAGACGGGCAGACGTGCAGGCGGGCAGGCGGGGAGACGGCAGACGTGCAGACGGGCAGACGGGGAGACGGGCAGACGTGCAGGCGGGCAGACGTGCAGGCGGGGAGACGGGCAGACGTGCAGGCGGGCAGACGTGCAGGCGGGCAGACGGGCAGACGTGCAGGCGGGCAGACGTGCAGGCGGGCAGACGTGCAGACGGGCAGACGTGCAGACGGGCAGACGTGCAGGCGGGCAGACGTGCAGACGGGCAGACGTGCAGGCAGGGAGACGGGCAGGCGGGCAGACGGGCAGACGTGCAGACGGGCAGACGTGCAGGCGGGCAGGCGGGGAGACGGGCAGACGTGCAGACGGGCAGGCGGGGAGACGGGCAGACGTGCAGGCGGGGAGACGGGCAGACGTGCAGGCGGGGAGACGTGGAGGCGGGGAGACGTGCAGACGGGCAGACGGGCAGGCGGGCAGGCGGGCAGGCGGGCAGACGTGCAGGCGGGCAGACGTGCAGGCGGGCAGACGTGCAGACGGGCAGACGTGCAGGCAGGGAGACGGGCAGGCGGGCAGACGTGCAGACGGGCAGACGTGCAGGCGGGCAGGCGGGGAGACGGGCAGACGTGCAGACGGGCAGGCGGGGAGACGGGCAGACGTGCAGGCGGGCAGACGTGCAGGCGGGGAGACGGGCAGACGTGCAGGCGGGGAGACGGGCAGGCGGGCAGACGTTCTCCACACGCACGTTAACACGTCTTGAAGCTTGGTTAGGAAAGAAATGACACATTGCGAGCGCCATACTTTCGCCCAGATTTTTGAGTGCTCGTCCGATGGTTACTCATGATACTCATCTATCCCAGGAGGCCACGCGAGAGGATACGTCATTACAAACATCACGGAGATCAGCGGCGCGGGGGTTTTCAAAGGTGAGTAAACACGGTTCCTTGTGTTTAAATCATATGTTAAACTAAACGCTTTAACTGTTCAAGGTGCAAAGGAGTTAGACAGTATAGTATAGTTGTGATTTTGCTGTAAAAACGTGTTTTATTAACTAACAGGGGAGCTCCAGTAAGCACACACAACGTTACGTCTCTAAAGGGGATTTACATAACCATATACATCTTAAACACGCTTATTTAAAATGTATATTTACATCTGTAAGGAAAATATTGTATATTGCAGATGAGTAAATCACAACATGAAAAAGACATCTGAGTTATGAATGTGTGCTATTATGCAGGATAATTCACTGTTGTCAACACTGTTTACATTAGACAAATGTGCTGTAAATAATTATATAATGTTGTGCATTTTTGTAGGATCTGAAATGTCTACAGTCTGGTGTGGGTGGGATATAGGCCTAGTGGATTTTATCTTTATTGGGGTTTTTTTCAAATGCATTGTAGAATTTGTAAATGTTATTTTTCTAATATTGTTGATATTGCTTAAATGCTTATTTGTGCTTTGTTTAAAAAGAAGAGTGTTATGTCCATTTATAAAATTATTTTCGCTTAGCATAACAGTAGCTTAGTAGCGTGCGCGCCCGTGATGTGCTTCGTTCAAGAGTAAAAACGACGACCAGGAAGCCATCACTGAAGCGCTCGTTTTATTTATTCTTTTATCTTTTTATACTTCTTTTCAGGGGTATTACATGAGCACTGAGGATGAGGAGCCCAGAGCTGAATCCTGGAAACGGTGCCATGGATGAGTCCCTCCATCACTCCATCTGCCCTTATGAGTCCCTCCATCACTCCATCTGCCCTTATGAGTCCCTCCATCACTCCATCTGCCCTTATGAGTCCCTCCATCACTCCATCTGCCCTTATGAGTCCCTCCATCACTCCATCTGCCCTTATGAGTCCCTCCATCACTCCATCTGCCGTTATGAGTCCCTCCATCACTCCATCTGCCCTTATGAGTCCCTCCATCACTCCATCTGCCCTTATGAGTCCCTCCATCACCCCATCTGCCCTTATGAGTCCCTCCATCACTCCATCTGCCCTTATGAGTCCCTCCATCACTCCATCTGCCCTTATGAGTCCCTCCATCACTCCATCTGCCCTTATGAGTCCCTCCATCACTCCATCTGCCCTTATGAGTCCCTCCATCACTCCATCTGCCCTTATGAGTCCCTCCATCACTCCATCTGCCCTTATGAGTCCCTCCATCCCTCCATCTGCCCTTATGAGTCCCTCCATCACTCCATCTGCCCTTATGAGTCCCTCCATCACTCCATCTGCCCTTATGAGTCCCTCCATCACTCCATCTGCCCTTATGAGTCCCTCCATCACTCCATCTGCCCTTATGAGTCCCTCCATCCCTCCATCTGCCCTTATGAGTCCCTCCATCACTCCATCTGCCCTTATGAGTCCCTCCATCACTCCATCTGCTGTTATGAGTCCCTCCATCACTCCATCTGCCCTTATGAGTCCCTCCATCACTCCATCTGCCCTTATGAGTCCCTCCATCCCTCCATCTGCCCTTATGAGTCCCTCCATCACTCCATCTGCCCTTATGAGTCCCTCCATCACTCCATCTGCTGTTATGAGTCCCTCCATCCCTCCATCTGCCCTTATGAGTCCCTCCATCACTCCATCTGCCCTTATGAGTCCCTCCATCACTCCATCTGCTGTTATGAGTCCCTCCATCACTCCATCTGCCCTTATGAGTCCCTCCATCACTCCATCTGCCCTTATGAGTCCCTCCATCCCTCCATCTGCCCTTATGAGTCCCTCCATCACTCCATCTGCCCTTATGAGTCCCTCCATCACTCCATCTGCTGTTATGAGTCCCTCCATCCCTCCATCTGCCCTTATGAGTCCCTCCATCACTCCATCTGCTGTTATGAGTCCCTCCATCCCTCCATCTGCCCTTATGAGTCCCTCCATCACTCCATCTGCCCTTATGAGTCCCTCCATCACTCCATCTGCTGTTATGAGTCCCTCCATCCCTCCATCTGCCCTTATGAGTCCCTCCATCACTCCATCTGCCCTTATGAGTCCCTCCATCACTCCATCTGCCCTTATGAGTCCCTCCATCACTCCATCTGCCCTTATGAGTCCCTCCATCCCTCCATCTGCCCTTATGAGTCCCTCCATCACTCCCTCCATCACTCCATCTGCCCTTATGAGTCCCTCCATCCCTCCATCTGCCGTTATGAGTCCCTCCATCACTCCATCTGCCCTTATGAGTCCCTCCATCACTCCATCTGCCCTTATGAGTCCCTCCATCACTCCATCTGCCGTTATGAGTCCCTCCATCCCTCCATCTGCCCTTATGAGTCCCTCCATCCCTCCATCACTCCATCTGTCCTTATGAGTCCCTCCATCACTCCATCTGTCCTTATGAGTCCCTCCATCACTCCATCTGCCCTTATGAGTCCCTCCATCACTCCATCTGCCCTTATGAGTCCCTCCATCCCTCCATCTGCCCTTATGAGTCCCTCCATCACTCCATCTGCCCTTATGAGTCCCTCCATCACTCCATCTGCTGTTATGAGTCCCTCCATCCCTCCATCTGCCCTTATGAGTCCCTCCATCACTCCATCTGCCCTTATGAGTCCCTCCATCACTCCATCTGCTGTTATGAGTCCCTCCATCACTCCATCTGCCCTTATGAGTCCCTCCATCACTCCATCTGCCCTTATGAGTCCCTCCATCCCTCCATCTGCCCTTATGAGTCCCTCCATCACTCCATCTGCCCTTATGAGTCCCTCCATCACTCCATCTGCTGTTATGAGTCCCCCCATCCCTCCATCTGCCCTTATGAGTCCCTCCATCACTCCATCTGCTGTTATGAGTCCCTCCATCCCTCCATCTGCCCTTATGAGTCCCTCCATCACTCCATCTGCCCTTATGAGTCCCTCCATCACTCCATCTGCTGTTATGAGTCCCTCCATCCCTCCATCTGCCCTTATGAGTCCCTCCATCACTCCATCTGCCCTTATGAGTCCCTCCATCACTCCATCTGCCCTTATGAGTCCCTCCATCACTCCATCTGCCCTTATGAGTCCCTCCATCCCTCCATCTGCCCTTATGAGTCCCTCCATCACTCCCTCCATCACTCCATCTGCCCTTATGAGTCCCTCCATCCCTCCATCTGCCGTTATGAGTCCCTCCATCACTCCATCTGCCCTTATGAGTCCCTCCATCACTCCATCTGCCCTTATGAGTCCCTCCATCACTCCATCTGCCCTTATGAGTCCCTCCATCACTCCATCTGCCCTTATGAGTCCCTCCATCCCTCCATCTGCCCTTATGAGTCCCTCCATCACTCCATCTGTCCTTATGAGTCCCTCCATCACTCCATCTGTCCTTATGAGTCCCTCCATCACTCCATCTGCCGTTATGAGTCCCTCCATCACTCCATCTGCCCTTATGAGTCCCTCCATCACTCCATCTGCCCTTATGAGTCCCTCCATCCCTCCATCTGCCCTTATGAGTCCCTCCATCACTTCATCTGCCCTTATGAGTCCCTCCATCACTCCATCTGCCCTTATGAGTCCCTCCATCCCTCCATCTGCCCTTATGAGTCCCTCCATCACTCCATCTGCCCTTATGAGTCCCTCCATCACTCCATCTGCCCTTATGAGTCCCTCCATCACTCCATCTGCCCTTATGAGTCCCTCCATCACTCCATCTGCCCTTATGAGTCCCTCCATCACTCCATCTGCTGTTATGAGTCCCTCCATCCCTCCATCTGCCCTTATGAGTCCCTCCATCACTCCATCTGCCCTTATGAGTCCCTCCATCACTCCATCTGCTGTTATGAGTCCCTCCATCCCTCCATCTGCCCTTATGAGTCCCTCCATCACTCCATCTGCCCTTATGAGTCCCTCCATCACTCCATCTCACCTTATGAGTCCCTCCATCACTCCATCTGCCCTTATGAGTCCCTCCATCCCTCCATCTGCCCTTATGAGTCCCTCCATCACTCCATCTGCCGTTATGAGTCCCTCCATCACTCCATCTGCCCTTATGAGTCCCTCCATCACTCCATCTGCCCTTATGAGTCCCTCCATCCCTCCATCTGCCGTTATGAGTCCCTCCATCACTCCATCTGCCCTTATGAGTCCCTCCATCACTCCATCTGCCCTTATGAGTCCCTCCATCACTCCATCTGCCCTTATGAGTCCCTCCATCACCCCATCTGCCCTTATGAGTCCCTCCATCCCTCCATCTGCCCTTATGAGTCCCTCCATCACTCCATCTGCCCTTATGAGTCCCTCCATCCCTCCATCTGCCCTTATGAGTCCCTCCATCACTCCATCTGCCCTTATGAGTCTCTCCATCACTCCATCTGCCCTTATGAGTCCCTCCATCACTCCATCTGCCCTTATGAGTCCCTCCATCACTCCATCTGCCCTTATGAGTCCCTCCATCACTCCATCTGCCCTTATGAGTCCCTCCATCACTCCATCTGCCCTTATGAGTCCCTCCATCACTCCATCTGCTGTTATGAGTCCCTCCATCACTCCATCTGCCCTTATGAGTCCCTCCATCACTCCATCTGCCCTTATGAGTCCCTCCATCACTCCATCTGCCCTTATGAGTCCCTCCATCACTCCATCTGCCCTTACTGCAGATTGTGAAGTGCAGCAACAAGCTCCGGTGTTGTGCCGAATTTCGACCCCCGCCAAATTATTACCCCTCTAGCATTGGTAGGTTTAGGATTAGTTGTGGGGGAGGGGTTAGGATTAGGGGTGGGGTTAGGATTAGGCAATCAGGTACTGACTTCAACGAGGGGGGTAATAATTTAGCAGGGGGTCGAAATTCGGCACAACCCCGCCACGAAGGCACGGCTCAGCTCTGGTGACTTCATCAGGATAAAGCCCAGAATGGGAACCGCTGTGTTGAGATGTTATGATGTGCGGTTCACCGCCTGTAAATACATGCTTGTAGTTTGAATAAAGCTTTGTTTCATGCGTTGTTGTCTTGTATATGCATTTGTTTATTGTGATGGTTACTTTTATTTGTTCTTTTACTCATTTATTCATGTTTCTTATTGTTGTCCGTAAATAAAATATATTTAGCCTAATGTATGCATTAAGTCATTGCTTGACTGACAATTGAGATGTTTCACTGCATTTATAGTGTGTAGCTATTAATGTATAACTATCATATGACAAAAATTATATGTTGCTTGTTTTATTAAATTATATCATTTTTAGTATATAAAAAAGTAATATATCATTTTTAATATATAAAAAAGTAATATAAGTATTTATAGATTAAGTATTGGTCAGCATTTGCAATGCAATTCATTCTGAGGTAATATTAATTTTTAAGGAGCGATACTTATATAAAGTATAAAATCAACAGTTTTCTCCAAAGGAGAGATCTTCGAGCAGCCGCACGTCTCCTTTGTGCAGACATTACAAACGCTGAGGAAAACTGTTCTAGGTTGTATTGAGTTACTGATGTTATGAAGTGTTAGTGCACCTGTCGCTCATATCATTTAAACTTATAAACTTATTACATACAAGATCATGGAAAGATACCATAGTTGTATCTAACAATGAACAATCATAATGACAAAACAGAAAACATAAAGATCCTTGGTTTGTGTACATCATAATATGATATTTATACACAGAAAAAAAAACAATAACAAGGCTAAATATCTTTAAATAGTTCTTCATAATAAAAAAGAGGAAAATAAAGAAATTAACAACATATTCAAGAGATGACGATTTTGGGGTTTCTTAATAAAAAAAAAAATAGTTATAAGGATAAAACTGCTTAAATCAACCCTAAATGTATTCACAAAATAAAATGGGCAGCTGTTTTTTCAACAATAACACAAAATGAGCAACTTTCATCAATATCAAGATATTTACAGATAGATGAATTAAACGTGTCGTTCATCTTTTAAGTTGTTGCGCTTGTGATAGCGCGTTGTAGGTCACGTGATAACGTCAACATGGCGATGATGTCCGGATCGCATTCATACTCAACGAGATTTGGCTATAAAGTACCTACTCTTTTAGTGCTCGTTAAGTAAGTACTTATTGAAATTAAGTACCTACTCATTGAGTATGCGGTTTGGAACGCAGCCGTTGTCTTTGGGGTTGCGCTGCCTGATACACAGCAAAAGGTGTAGGGGGGTCATTATACGAAAACGTGCCATTTCCCACTTTTAATGTTTGATTTTCAAAGTACTGTTTTGAAAATTTTTAAGCCCCTTTTTGGATGAAGTAGATCCTTACCTCTCAGGGAAATGTGCCGTGCCATCTCAGGCTATCTTTTTTTTTTAATTTTTTTTTATATAACCAACGTAAATGTGTGTGTTTGGTCAACCTGTTACCGACATATTAATTACTTTTTGAAAAGGTTTTAAATGCATATATAGAACAAATCTGATATACTGTGAAAGATAACCACCCCCTTGTTACATTAAGAGGGTTTGTGAATTTAGAATATTGTAAGTTTTTTTTTTTTTTGTGGATGAATACGTTCATTTCCAAATGACACTCTCCCAGCATCTTCTGTTTTAAGAAAAATATATGGAAACAAAAATAAAACACCTCAATTCAACTTTGAGTGGATTATTAGCCTCTCTTACTAAGCATTTACAATTAGTGGATTACATTTTTATTTTCATTTTTTAAATGATATTAGAATACTATACAAGTAACAGGGTTGACACATCAGTAACAGGGTTGACAACAGTTACCGTATTGGTTATACTGCTTGTTTGAGTTATAGTTATGGGTGTAATGGAGTCTTAATTGGACATTCATAAACCTTTAATTCAACATGACTAATCAGCATATTTTGGAGACAGCTCTATTGAGATATTTTAGCATAAAAATTATGAAAAATTATGATTCTTCTGCGGATGTAAATGTAAACCAATTGTTTTATTAAAACATAAAAATGACATTGCAATTAAATGACCAATTGAACATGTTTGGCCTTAAAGGCAGGGTAGGCAGGTTTTTTCTAAAAAAAACTTTTTCCCAAATTTGTTTAAACTGTCTTTATATACCAATACATAATTAAAATGTAAGTACTCTGAAAAAGATAGTATAAAAATCGAGTGTCTGTAGTCCTCTCAGGGCTGCAATAAACACAGCTACTTCGGAACGAATTAAATGATAAGCGCTGGTAAACGTCCTCCAGCTAAGTGTGGGCGGCATCGCGCGGTCATGTGTTTTGGGAGTGAATGGAATAAGTAGCTGTGTTTATTAAAGACAGTTTAAACAAATTTTTGAATTTTTTTTAGAAAAAACCTGCCTACCCTGCCTTTAAGGCCAAACATGTTCAACTGGTCATTTAATTGCAATGTAATTTTAATGTTTTAATAATTCAAATATGGAAGTACCGAGTTTAGTTGCCCTTGATTTAACCCTTCTTGGGTATACAACATGGGTAAGACACACAAAAGCATACTTTTGTCAACCCTGTTACCCTGGAATGGTAACAGGGTTGACGAAAAATGTTATTGGCAACCATTACTAGCCATGAGGTATAGGTAACGACACCACATTATGTGCCTTAATGAGAGGCTTAAATGTTGTTATATATGTAAATTTTTAAGTATGTACAAATAACTTTTTAACGTATGCTTTTCTGGTAACAGGGCTGACACAATTAGAGTGTCCCCTTCTTTCAGACATTACATAAACTCAAAGAAAATGTATTAAAAGAAGAGAACACTTATTTGTCTTCTACCATCAACTTCATGAAAGGCAGATGATGTAATTTCCTGGAACTGATGCAACTTTTGGAACAGTCCATTATCTTTAAAGAGGGGTAAAAGTAACAGGGTTGACGAGAACCTAGGGACCCGACTAAATTGTGTTTTTTCCCAAAATTTGGCACATGTTAAGATTAAAATCCATTCATGACTAATGAACTGACACTTAAGGCTTTATACAAGTATATGTTTTTTTCAGCCCATTCTCATCCCAAGGCGTAATATAATGACGCTTTTGCCAAAGCGTCTATATCGAACGCGCATGGTACCCTTTAGCGTCAATATGAGACGCCGAAATATATGGGTCAGAAGGCGCCTCCTAGCGGTCTAACCCTAACCCTACACCATACCTAAACCTACCCATCTCTCTGCGTGTTATATTGACGCTAAAGGGTTCCATGCGCGTTCGATATAGACGCTTTGTCAAAGTGTCAGAATATTACGCCTTGGGATGAGAATGCGTTGGTTTTTTTATGATAGTTTGAGTTTTTTGGCCTCGATAGCAATGTGGCAGAGCGGGTTAGACCCCGCCCTATTATTTGTGGCTGTCACATGAGTAATAGATGTGGCAGCCTATCGGCCGCTGTCCCTGGCCTATTTAAAGACTGTTTATGCCACCTGGTCATGCGTCATTGTTAGCTCCGCCCCTTGTTGCAGGCGCGCCGCCATTCAATGCTGGCCGTGTTTGGTTGGCAGCGCCGCGGAGATGTGCAGGCTGTTCTGTTCCCCCAGTTGTTTTTTGTTTTTTATGTGTACGCTGCTGTGAGCAACCGTGCGCTTAGACAATTCCGTGATGATCAACTGCAGGATAGTGATTCCTTTGAAGATGCTCCGTCTTAATGTGGACGTCGGGCTGATCGTTTTCTGCATAAAATCCATTTAGACTGCGCTGCTGTTTTGCTGCTGGTTCACTGTGTTTTGTTGTATGTTTTCCACGCTACAACCAATCGGATCCGTTCACCGCTGCATGTGCCGACGTTGTGAACGTGGGATCGCTTAGTCATATTACTATTGGTTGTGTGTGTGTTAATGTGTATTTTTTATTTTATTTTGCAATGTATTAAGTTGCAACCTTCTTGCTCTGTGATTTGTTGTTTTTGTCTACAAGTTACTGTTCCCTTTGTGGTGAGTGTTTGGTATCACCAACCACTCCGAATTTTGTTATTATTTGTGTCTAGTATCATTTGTTTAGTGTAATCATTAATCTTGTTTTTGTTTATTTTAGGCTGATGGACCCCGGGTTGGGAGGCTAGCTTTTCTTGCCTTCTGGTGGTGGTGTTTCAGGCACTGAGTGTGGTTTGCCGCTTGTAACCACTTACACCTCACTGGGCGTGCGTGTGTGTGTGCGTGTGGCTTTTGAATTAGATACTTAGCTAGCCTACCCCGCTACGGGTAAGCCTCAGCCATCTTAAATTGCATTTTCTTTTCTTTTATAGTGTGTTGAGTACCGGTGCTGTCATTGGAGCGACTTTCTGCCTTGCAGTAACCTGAAAGTTTTACATATTGATGTTAACTTAATAAACCAACTTTTGTACTGATATCCACGTCTCTTTGCCCTCCATGGTAATGAACTTGTGTGCCCTATTTCCATTGGGTTGTTATTTCCCCTTTCTCTAAAAAGGGGTGGCGTAGTCAGCTTGTCATATTAAAGTACCACTAGACGATTTGGTATTGTCAACCGTTTACCCCCACCACCTTTGCCACAGCAAGTAGAAGTACAAAAATCATACTGAGGGACAGGCCATTTTTAACATTTCTGCAAGATGCTTTGCACAAAAATTTGATTAAAATCCTTTAAAAACAAAAGAAACAGAAATTAATTTATTCTTATATTATGATACATATTATGGAAACTAAATTATAAAGTATTTTATTTGTTTTATGATTTATTAAGATTTACAGAGCTTTGTTTTTCTGAGGGACACAAAATGGCACGTTTTCGTATAATGACCCAGGGGTTTTATCGATTTTCCGTGGGTCAAAAGTTGGAAATCTTAATGATCCCCTAAATTATATGTAGCCTGGGGTTGGAGACGTTGTTTGGTTCTCTCTTTGGTTCTCTCTTTTATCGCTCTCCTTCGGCTCGCTTTCACTCCTCCCCGTGCTGCTACGGTACCTAATGTGGGTGGGAGTGGTTAGAATTGAGAGCAGGCAGGTATATAGGCACCTGGGGTCCTTATGCCGGGAGCCATGCATTGTAGCTAGCTGCTAACGGGTTGGAGCGCGGCAGTATGCGGCACTGTTTGTAGCGCAAGGTATGTTCCAATCTATCTGTGTTGAATGACTATAATGGCTACTTGGGTTCAGTGCACTAAGCAAGGTCTTATTGTCTCCCTGCTGGGTTAAGGTGTTGCGAGTGACTGCCAACAGCACTACTGTTTGTGTGTATGCTTCTGAAACATGTGGGAACGCCTAGTTTGATGAACACCGAGGAGGTACATTTTTATCTGACTGTGTTAGCGTATCCCTGCTTGTTTATTGTTTTGGTTGTAATGGGTGTTACATGTTCATGTTACGATGTCATGTTCACCAGCGTTTCGTGAGCCTGTTGAAAGGGGAAGCGCCGAAACACTGTCTACCCACACAATCGCCCAACGGCAGGCGGGTATGTAATGGCTATGATTATTGTGTGTTTGGTAAAAAGGAAAATGTGCGTTTAGCAGCTATATGTAATAGACTGACTGATTATAAGTTTTAGGCACACAGAGCACTCAATTGCGTCTCTTGTTTGTTTATAGAGGCTACAGTCAATCCATTGTCGGCTGCTGTTCTTTTGAATGTGTTTAATGTGTATGAATGTGCAGGTGCTGCTTTTTAGACGCTTTTTTTTGTAAATGTTTGTTTTTTTTATTTTATTTTTTTGTCCTGCTAACCGGTGGATTGTAAGATATTTGTGGTAGTGAACTAATTGTGACCACCGGTTAGCGATTTTCTTCTTTTCTTATTTGTTTGTTTCATCCCCCTCCCCAGTAATAGTTTTGGGGTGGGTCGGGCCCACAGGTAAGACTAGCGCACCAGGTTCTAGCCTAATGTAAGTGTTTCACCCATTTTGGGAACCGATGTGTGCAGTGTAATGCTGTGACGTGTGCACCTTTTAGAAGTGGCTCAAGGAGCATGATTGCTGTGGGTCTGTAGGCTAAGTTTATAGTGTGGGTTCTACATCAAGGGTGTGCCTTAGCTCACGTGTGGTATTGAAACCTAGGCCTGGCCCGGCTGGTAATCTGGTGGCCCACCCCTCCTATGTATTATCCCTACATTAAAATTATGTATTGTCATGTTATTTGTGGACAACCAAAAGCGACTCATGTTTTTAACTGAAAAATAAAGATTGTATTTTTTATACTTTGTTAATCCAAGCCTGGGCATGCTTTTTGTTGCAACATAGAGTCCTCTTGCTCTTACTAGTCCTGTCCAAGGGGTGGCGTAGTAAGCACTGCCATAGCCCTACGGGGGCTACATATATAATTCATCAACGTTTACATTTCTGCTGCTAATACTGCTTGCCCTTCAACTCTGCGTTGTATTCTCAAAACGGTCCATCTACAAAATCATATCAGAGCATATCTTCAGCCAAGGAAATTCGAGACTAATATTATTAAACTTGTCTCTTTTGAAGATCAGACTCATTTCTAGTCACTGCCTGAAGTAAAGAGGGCTGCAGACTCTCACGCAATTGTCCCTTTTCACACACTCTCACGCCATACATCCATTTTCAGTGGTGTAGTGCAGGGTATACACAGGTATAAGGCGTATACCCACTTCTTTTTCAGTCGGCATTGCATATACACACTTCTAAATCCCCTCTGATGCGCACCTAGTAGCTAATCTAATCTCATGTGAATAAAAAACACTCAGCCAGGGTCGTTTTTTGAGGGTAGCCTAATTAAAGTTGTGAAATAATTCCCTAATATAAATTCTAATTTGGTGTTGGCGTGCTGCAATGATTTGCCCATCGCGACGATAACTGACCTTCTCATCTGAGCTGATTCCGCATCAAACACCCGCTCGTCAATATCAAAATGTTTGAGACCAATCAAAGCAAGCAGGATTTTTGTTCACAGAAGCGCGAGCCGAACGCGAATCCCAACGCGACGCTTCACTTCAGTGAACGATCATACAGTGCGGGATAAGATGCAAGTAGCTAAAATAAACAGCTGTTTTTTTTTCGATAGAAGTTTTAAATGACCGACAGAAATAATCAGTTTGATCAAAGACAGTGGAAATTATGAGTTGAATTTAACAACACAAGCACACTATTAAATATATTGCAATTAGGCTAATATTGTATAAATATATTTGTATACGTTACCTCGAATGTGTTTTGTATCACTCCGCTTGTCTGTGTTTGTGCAACTTGCATCATTAAGCCAGAAGGTGGCGACAAGTGACTGTCTTTATGAGTGAGCAATTGAACCATTGATTAAATGAACAGATTAGTCTAAAATCATTGATTAATTTAGGAAAGAAAAAGTAGCTGAAACTGATCTTTATTGCTCATATGCCTCTGGACACAGAAGGATTGCATTGGCGTTTGTTGAAATGTAACATGCAAAATAATCCTTGAATAATTTCTTATTCAAGGCCATTCCCGTTTTGAACATGTGATTGTGCATTGTCAACAATAAGCATAAACATTCTGCATTTCCATTTTGTGGATCATTCATTGGGACATTTAAACTGATTATCATGTTTAAGAATCTGATCAAATCATGCTACTGCCAACCGACATGCTTTTAAAGCTTCTGTTGTTAATTTTTTTGGCCTTCAAAACACCTTAAAATGCTCATGTTGAGATCAGGAAAATCTAAATTTTCTAATTTATGGGAACTCTGTATTTATAAAACACGTGTACGGTCCTGATATGCAAGAATATTAGTGATTCTATGTTCTATTCTATTAATTATATTCTATATTATATCTTGCATATTCAATATAATATGCAAGATTAGTCTTAGATGTCACTGTTTATAACATTATAACATAGAGCGTCCATCCTTTGCTGGAACGCTTCAAAAAATATTGGGAGCATAAATTAAGAGAATACCCACTTCTCCACCACTACATCACTGTCCATTTTCTCACGCAACTTACCGAAATGTATATTCCTCATACATAATATCGACCAATTTTTTTCCAGTGTTTTTCAACAGCGCAAAGAGGTCAATATAACAGCTGGAGAACAATTATGTCACATACATTTACCTCAGGAAAGCCATAATGACCATGATAGGCTATATAGCACATTATTTTGGCTAGAAACAAGAGGAGCTAGAGAGTATTTTGCTAATGTGTAGGCCTACTATATAACATATTTATTATAATTTTTTTACTTATGATATCATTAAACACAGTTGTTATTATGATTTAAAAAAACGCATTATATTTAATTAAATTTTTTATTTTTATTACATTTTTACTGTCGACGGTGGGTCTCCCTTCCAAGCAATTTACTAGCGTTGCCATAGGAACGCTTCGGCTTTTGCCACCCGTAAGAGCGTCTATTACTGTTGTGACGTCATGGTGAATTGTCGTATACATGAATATCAGATGATGTCACCAACGTCTCCTCACTGACGTCACTCACTTCTAAAACTTGTCTGCCGCCATCTTGAGTACCTGTTTCGACAAGATCGATACGTCAGTCGCAAAGGAATTAGCTAGCTATGCTTTCAATATTTTCTGCAGTGGGGTAACATAAATATGCAACATTCATTATTTTGAATAGAAATCCTCACTCATAAAGCATTCATTCACGTCTTCTCCAGTGTATTTGTGTTCAAATACATGCAATATACAGCATCCGCCAGGGCTATAAGTTCAATGGTGTGCATTTTTGGACAAATAATGAATAATTATCACATGTTTGTAAAATATTTCGTCATACAGAATAAAATTTGTATTCATTTTCCACTGAATTATGCTAGATCAAACAGCGAGATGTGCAGGGATGGAAATTAACTTTTTTGTCCACCGGCCACTGTGACTGGTGGATTTCTAAATCTACCAGACACTCAATGTTTTTACCAGCCACTTTCTTGTTTTTAATCGACATGTGTAACTGCATGTGACATTAGGCTACTACAAGATCTACAATAGCTACTTAAGCAGTTTATTTAATCTCAAGTCTCAATGAAATACTGGCATTTTCTCTTTCTCTCTTATAGCCTACACACACAAACCTTGAACTGATATTAATTTCAGTTCGCATATGAGGAAAAAAACAATGTCGTCACTAAAATATGCTTTAAAACTTTCGCAGGGACATCAAACAGAAAGCAAAAAAACTTTCTTTAAAGTGAATTTCGTTTTGTATTAATTGTATCTTAATTTTAATCAATGTTTCATCAACCAATTGCCTGGATTTAATAAATAAGAATTAAATATAGCAGACTATATAATCACGAAACGGAGGCGCCGGAGCGTGAACTGGAGCTCGTCTCACAAATGAACCGAAACTCAGTGTATAAGGAAGCCTCTCTCACAAACAAGTCTACTTAAACAGAATAATTCAAAACGAAAGAAAACAGACACAGACTGCTCTCTGCTTATTCAATCTGTCATTGCATTTCTCTCTGGCGTTCACTACTGCGAAGACCGCGAGTCAGCATCGTCAACTTCATCTTTGCAACTGACACGGACAAAGAAAAGACTTGTTTATTAATAAATAATTAAAATATCTCCTTGCTATATTTTACATATTCATAATCATTACTTTTGCCGGTTCTTTGTGACAGATTTTAGGAGCTTTATTGGCAGCGCCACCCTTACATGAACGCGTCACCGGACCCACCAAAATAGCCCTGTTTTGTTTTGTTGAGGATTTGTTTACTGTGTGTGTGATACATTTAATGGAAAGCACATTCACTGAGTTGTCTTGCTAATCAGTGTCTGCTCGTTTATTCAAACTAATTTGTCCTATAACAGACGAACGTCACATGATGCTGCTATTTTTCTTTACCCGCCACGGTGGCCGGTAGGTGAAGCGAGATTACCCGCAACAACACAAAATCACCCACATTTGGCTGGTGGCGGGTGCTAATCTCCATCCCTGGAGATGTGTCTCCTCTTCCTGATTTGCGTCATTTATGATTTCAGCGCACGCTCATTCGCTGTACAGCTGTCAATCATCTACAAAGCAAAAGTAACATCTCTTCACCTGAAACAAGAAGCTAATAAATGCACGATTTGAAGTATATGTGATTTGTGTGTGATTTTCGTGTGATTGGGGTATTTTCAAATGAATAAAGAATGTTTACAGTATGCATGCTAGGTAGGATAGCCCATAGCTTCATATAAAATGCTAAATATAACATATTTAAAAAAAAAATTTGGACTTGAAACCATTTTAAACCGCGGCCGGAATATAGTACAAACACTCAATGGTGTTTTAAAGTGAGTTTTAAGTAAAACTGTAATATTAATCAATTAAATTGTGTCATGTAGCTTTATGCTACCTGTTGTGCTAATGCACCTGCTGCAGGAGCTATTCTATTCATTACAATATTTTTTTTTAAAGAATTCAAATAATGTTTAAAAAAAATATTTTATTTTTTATTTTTTGGTTTGTTTTCTAACAAGACTTAAGATAATAGGTTTGTCAGTACCATAGACAGTACCAGATAATGTCTAATGACAGTACTCGGTAGGTACTCAAGATGGCGGCAGTCAGGTGGAAAAAAAGCGGATGACGTAAGAGGTCACATGACTGATATTCATGTATAGACCCCTTTTCAGTTGGTAAACATGGTGACGTTTCTATGTGGGTGGAGCTTAGGTGGAGGCAGAACGATCCCTCTGGCTGCTTCACTAACACTAGTTTGCAAGTTTTGTTAGCTTATTTTTTAACAATGACGGGAGAAAATCTGATTTTATCTTAATGTGCAAGGTCACGACTTCCCGGTGAGAAGTGCAGCGAGATGGTCGCATCGCATTGAGCTCCTGCCAAAAGTCCTTTGAATGGCAGCTTAACTGCTTATTTTTTACAACAATTTCTTTATTTAAAGGTGCCTTATGTAAAAAAATCTATTTATACTCCACATATTCTATTCCAGATGGGGGCAGTATACCTCCAGAAAGTTGGCCTACTCTAGTCTGTTTTTTAGTTTCGGGTTGTTAATCTTCTAAAACCGTCAAATAGTCCGCTTTGTCCTGCCAAAGCTTATTTTGATCGGTGATGTAGAATAGAATGACTGCTGCCGCTGCGCTTGACAGGGCGCGTTACGAGCAGAGAGAGAGAGAGAGAGAGAGAGAGAGAGAGAGAGAGAGCCCCGACCGCGCGCGCACTCTCACGTCTTCAAACAACACGAGCGCGGTCCTGCTCTCTCTCCCTCGCGCATATTAATCAAATCAATTGACACGATAGTAAGACCGCAGTTTCACGTGGAGCATTTGGAGATTTTGGGAGATTAGAGACTCAATGAACAACATCTCAACACTAAATTATAAAGGCCGGTCTCATATAGACGCCTGTACAAGCTGGTGCAGTTCGACGATTTGGGAAAATAAAAGCCCGGGCTATTATGTGAAGTTTTACGGTATTCGTTTTGTTCATATTACATTTTTTATTGTTAGTCAGAGCTGCCAACTCTCATGAATTCACTGTGAGACACACGCAATTGACACTTTTCACACGCACACACGCCACACATCAATTTTATCACGCACAGAAAAATCGCAAAGCAAAGAGGACACGGAGACCGACAGACTAGACAGAGCAGGTTAGTTATGATATAAAAAAATCTCAGCTCTCAGATTCTGTCAATTTTATTACGCAATTCAAACAATAAATACCGTTTTGGCGCTTGTAAATGTTACACGACAGATCCCTACACTGTTATCCCTACACTATCCTTTGTCTGGGTTGATCCTAAAAAGGCATCTGTTGCGTAACATACAACAATTTCAGTAATAAAACATGTATAATATTTCATATATTAGCATAAAAGTAGCAGAACAGTGGGGATTAGCCAGAACATGTCTGAGACAAAATGTTGCTTGTTCTTCTACCAGAGCACCCTGTAGGTTTGACCATTGACTCTAAATTGTTTATAATACTTTTAGGGAACATGAGGTGACTTCACAATTGGCTACTCAAAAGGTTCACGGGTCATTTGAGTTTAGTGTCATAATTATTACAGCAACAAACCTTAACAAAAGCACTGAAGTTGATGTTAGGTGTGACATTGCAATTGGAGCTTGTTGTTGCATCTTGACATAAGGATGAAGCAGGCATAAATCAGAAAACGTGTCAAATTTAACATTTTGGTCCATCTTTTAAAAAACAAAAAATTACAAAGTGTGACTTCTCTCTACCTGTCAAACTTATACTAAAATAAGGGGGGAAGAATATCACAGATTAAGTCTTAACTGCTACTAACTGACTTCTGCTTTCTTACCTCTTCTGCTCTTTGGGTTGCTGGGTAAGAGATATTCAGGCAGTAGTACGAGGCAAACATCAACACAAGTGCATCACTGAAGATAGTGATGTGGCCATTCACAATGGTCTGGTCCACCGATAACATGAGATATTCTGCTGCTAAAGGAGAACTTCCTGATGTACAGTACACATACACAAGAGAGGGGATCAGTATTTTTTATGACAAATTGCACCCAATGACTGTTAAGTTCAGCAGTTATAAAATATATTTTCTCCTTACAAATTGATTGAACTGAACTGTTTATATAAAAAAAAACATGAAGGACATCCATCAACCAATTAGTAGGCTTGAGAATCACCAGAGGCAAAACAATTAATTTTTAATAGCATTTAAAGCTGCAGTTGATCTAGGTTATCTAGAGACACCTAGATAGTATCCAATTAAAAAATCCCCAAACCCCTTGTTCATGCGCTGTGAGTGCACAGGCAGAGTGCATGCAGCTAGGTATGTAAGTAGTAATATCCAAACGTACCACACACAACAATGCATGGTGTACTTGGAAGTTCAGCAAAGTTCACTTCAGAGGGAAGGGTTGTTTGATCCATTCTATGGAACATCTGGTCCTCTTCCTCACTGAAATATCTAAGAAGTAGTTGAAGACATGCAGCAGCGTTGACATCTGCAACATTCTTGCTTGACGTTTCCATTTCTCTGAAGATTGTCTCCATCTTCCCTGTTTTGTCACTAGACTTGAAGTATGAAACAACCCTGGCATATTTGTTTGCTATGGCTTTATCATCAATGTCCATGCCTGTAAGTTCTTTAAAATGAGTCTTCATGCCAGTTGTCTCAAATAAAAATGGCCATTCTTTTGCCAAATCAGAGGTCTCAGTTCCACTGATAATGTCTTTTCTCTGAGTGAAGTAGGTGGCCCTCATCATACTCTCAATACATTTAGTGTCATGGCATCTTTCTTTATACATTTTCTTTAACTCTTCCTGTGCATGTTTCTGGGATTCCAGGGTTTCATTAGGTGGTAGACGCATTGGTTGCCAATTTATACATCCGTAGGTGTCTAGTCTCCTTTTCCTGGGTGGGGTATCCTCTCCTTCACTGGTGCTAATAACTTGTCTCTTTAAGGAAAGTGGAGTGCCTCCTCTCCTCAAATTATCCACTCTGCCCATCATCTGTTTTGTGAGTGAGTCATATCCACTGCCCACAATTTCACCTTCAATGATATCAGTGAATGCAACAGGATACACCTTTGCTATCTTTCTTGTGATCTCACTGAGGTGTTTCTTTCCCGGTGTTGGGCATACTGTCAAGACTTCACTGACAATCAGCCGTATCATTTCAAGTCTCTCACTCTTTGTTGGTCGTTTTCCTGCTTCTAAGTTTCTGATGAGCTCAGATGTCATCTTCTTCCAAGGAATTTCTAAATTGAAATGCCAGCTGTTGTCATACAGTCGACGAGGTGTGCCATCCATACTTGAACAAGATGTTGACCCTGATGAACTTGAACTTGCCGAGCTGTAGTCACCTGAAATGTTGCAGATGAAATGATGAAGCAACATACAATGTAAATCCTACAATCTTCCACTGTAGTGGCTTAGTTCATTTTTCAAACCAACCACAGATACGACACAAAATCTAGATTTACCATCATAATTAATCTTTTTGTATCTACATATTTGACCTCCACTGGTGCACAGGTTGCTTTGGTTTGGTATGTCACATGAATTTACAGTCAAACTTGCACGTGCATACAATAAATTCAAAAGTGTCTGTAAAGATTTTGGAGATGAAACACTAAGGAGAATTCATAGCTGGAAGAGCCTCCCATTTAATTTGAATCCTGTTTTAAATTATTATTTTCTCCCAGCAAATTTCAGCTGGATCCACTGAACACTGGTGGCTCATAAAACAACTGTGTTGACTTTTGTAATGTAACAAAGGTCGGGTACATCATGAACCCATCTAACATGCTAATTGGGATGTGATGTAAATTTTCACACGATTATTTTAGGTTAAATATCAGGGTTAACATATTATCACAACATTCAAACTTTCATCAAACACTACAAATAAAGCTGAAAGGTAGTCAATTAAATTCACACCATGTTTGCCTTAAGTAGCATATTTTCAGGTCCAATAATATTTATCTTGTCTTTAGTGATGTAGCTTAGCAACACTGACATAGTGCCTTTTGTTTTTATTTGAAGAATACTTATTGGCCATATGTAGAGAAGTCACATTCTATTCAATAAAGGAATGTACTCACCAGAACGGAACAACTCGTCAGGCTGTGTACAAGGATGGTCACAGGATGTGTAACATGACTGTTGGTTGCTGAGACTGTCCAACGCATCTCTTTGGTTGCTGAGAGGACTGTCCAATGCATCTCTTTGGTTGCTGAGACTGTCCAATGCATCTCTTTGGTTGCTGAGAGGACTGTCCAACGCATCTCTTTGGTTGCTGAGAGGACTGTCCAATGCATCTCTTTGGTTGCTGAGACTGTCCAATGCATCTCTTTGGTTGCTGAGAGGACTGTCCAATGCATCTCTTTGGTTGCTGAGACTGTCCAATGCATCTCTTTTGTTGCTGAGACTGTCCAATGCATCTCTTTGGTTGCTGAGAGGACTGTCCAACGCATCTCTTTGGTTGCTGAGAGGACTGTCCAACGCATCTCTTTGGTTGCTGAGACTGTCCAATGCATCTCTTTGGTTGCTGAGAGGACTGTCCAATGCATCTCTTTGGTTGCTGAGACTGTCCAATGCATCTCTTTGGTTGCTGAGAGGACTGTCCAATGCATCTCTTTGGTTGCTGAGACTGTCCAATGCATCTCTTTGGTTGCCGAGAGGACTGTCCAACGCATCTCTTTGGTTGCTGAGAGGACTGTCCAACGCATCTCTTTGGTTGCTGAGAGGACTGTCCAATGCATCTCTTTGGTTGCTGAGAGGACTGTCCAACGCATCTCTTTGGTTGCTGAGAGGACTGTCCAATGCATCTCTTTGGTTGCTGAGAGGACTGTCCAATGCATCTCTTTGGCCTTAATGAACATACAGTTATGGGGCCCTATCTTGCATTCAGCGCACGATCTGAAACGCAAGTGTCCAAGCGCAAAGCGCAAGTAACTTTGTGGGCGGATCCCGGCGCTGTTGCTATTTTCCCGGCGGGATAAATGCCTCTTGCGCCTGGCGCAAATCTAAAAGGGGTTGGTCTGAAGTAGCTTCATTATTCATAGGTGTGGTTTGGGCGTAACATGAAATAAACCAATCAGAGCGTCATATCACATTCCCTTTAAGAGCATGATGAACGAGGTGCGCTTGTTCCATGGCGCAATACTATTATAACGGCGCATTTACCAGGAGCGCTTCAGAATCGGTTCACAGCCGAGGAGATCGATGTTCTCGTCAGGGCCGTAAAAGAAAGAGAAGTGACATTGGAGATGGGACAAACACACCCAAATTAGCTTCGGTTATACATGCATGTAATAATTTGGGTAAATATGTAGGCCTAAGCTTTATGCCTATTTTTCCGATCGTCATGGACACAACATATTAATACTGTGAAGCTGCTTTGATACAAATCTCTATTGTGAAAAGCACTAGCCTATATAAATATACTTGACTTGACTGGACAACAATGATTTCCCTCGTGTTTTAATATTTTTCCTTATAATAATGTATCATTTGCAAAAAGGAAAATGCATCTGTGTAGATAAGAGAATCATCTACAGTGTATGCGCGTTGTTCACACTCTGTATTATGACCAAGCACGCGCGCTTAAAATAGCATCTGAATGTACGCGCAACGCGCCAATGACTTTAGACTGGGTTTTTTCTGGTCAGTGGCGCAATTGTTTTCTGGAACTGCAAAATAGCATGAGGTAAAGTTTGCGCCGGAACACGCCTCCTCTTTGCGCTGAACCGCCCCAGGGAGCGCAAGTGTATTTATTAGTTAACCGACGTGTGTCTGTGGAGGGAAAAGTCCGCTTTGCGCGGGTGCAAAATAGGAATGATACATGCGTCGGTGTACAAAGTCAATTGCGCCGGGTGCAAGACAGGGCCCATGGAGTTTTAAATTATAAAGAGTTCACTTAATTTTTATCACATTTTTTTGCCCCAGTAGCACCATAATGTTTTATTTGGTGATAATTCAAACATATATATATTTGGTATATCTACTTTTCTTAATATGAGAAGTTACTTTATGGACAAATGAAAACACATACTTGCACTTTTGAAATGAGAAATAAGTTTCTTTCTTTTCTTTTTTCCTCTTCAGAACATGATCATTAGTAACAGAACATATTTTAACAAAAAATAATAAGAACAAAATCTCAGCATGTTCAAAAGAAAAGAAAAAATATAGGAAAAAAAAGGAGAAGGAAGAAGCTAACTTATATTTGCCTTCCCCTTTTACACTTCTAGCTTTGAAACGGCTACTGTTTTCTCTTTACAAAGTATCATAATTTATCCTTTTTGAGAAAAAAAAAAAAAAAACTTAATCATTTGCATTGCAGTACATTTATCTAAAAATAAATCACACAATACAATTATAAAATAAGAAAGAAAGACACAAATGATAAAAAAAACACAAAATGTAATACTAACAATAATATAAATATTAATGAAATGGCCAGAAACAGACTGTATGGTTATTCAAATCACCCTCTTGAAGAAGAAATGAGACATCCCAAGTCCACCTTAATTCATATACTTTTCTAATATAGACATTTTAAACCTTCTTTTAAACTGCACAATATGATTGCTTTCCTTAATTATTACAGGTAAATTATTCCACAACCTCACCCCATTGACAGATATGCACATGCTTTTGAGTGTGGTGCGTGCCATTGATTGAGAGAGATTTCCTCTCCTTCTTAAATTGTATCTACTATCTCTTTCCTTAAACCATTTTTGAATATTACTAGGAAGTACTTTGTTTTTAGCTTTGTACATGATTTGTGTAGTCTTAAGATCCACTATATCTTTAAATTTTAATGTTTGCAATGTTAAAAATAGTTCATTTGTATGTACATAATAACCAACATTGCAGACTATTCTTATTGCCTTTTTCTGCATTGTGCATATCGTCTTAAGGGTGGTTTTATAGGTATTGCCCCACACTTCTGTACAGTAGTACAAATAAGGAAGAAAAAGTGCACAGTATAAGATATACATTGTATCGCGGTTCAATATGTGTCTCACTTTACAAAATATACCATTAATCTTTGCCAATTTAGAACTAATATAGTTGACTTGAGGTTTCCAGCTTAGTTTATGATCAATTATTACTCCTAAAAAGGAGTTTTCATAGACTCTTTCTAATCTGGAATTATCACACAGTACTTCAATAGTTAAATCTTCGGGAATTCTACGTTTCCCAAAGATCATAAATTTAGTTTTCTTTATATTGAGAGATAATTTGTTTAAGTCAAACCACAATTTAAGCTTAGCCAACTCTTTAGAGACTGTCTTCAACAAATTTTGGAGATTCTCTCCTTCACAAAATATATTTGTATCATCTGCAAAAATTACAAATTTCAACAAATCAGAAGTTTTAACAATATCATTTATGTATAATATAAATAATTTTGGTCCTAGAATTGAACCTTGTGGTACACCATATATTGTATTTTGGAGCTTCGACCTTTCCTCCCCCATCTGCACATATTGTTGTCTATGTTCTAAATAGCTTTTTATCCAGTTTAGCCCTATTCCCCTAATTCCATAAATTTCCAATTTTTGAAGCAAAATATGATGATCTATTGTCTCAAAGGCCTTTTTAAGGTCTATAAATACACCTATAGCAAACTTCTTATCATCAATACTGGTTGTTAATTCTTCCACCAGGTCTATTAGAGCCAGAGACGTAGAACGGTTTGTTCTAAACCCATATTGACTATCAGTTAAGATCCCATATTTATCAATAAAACTATCCAATCTGATGGAGAATATCTTCTCCAGAATTTTAGAGAATTGGGGAAGCAGTGAGATTGGCCTATAGTTAGTATAAAGATTCTGTTCACCAGCTTTAAAGATAGGGACCACTTTAGCTATTTTCATATTTGTGGGAAAAGAACCCAATTTCAGAGAGAGATTGGAAATATATACTATGGGATCTACTATTACTGCAATTAGTTGTTTAATTAAAAGCATATCAATATCATTACAGTCTCTTGATGTTTTATTCTTAAAGTTATTAACAATATCAAGTACTTCGGTTTTATCAGTATCTCTCAAAAAAATAGTTGCTGGATTTCTTTCTTTTAAATATTGTGGGACATCGTCCTCTTGTGGAGGTATTATCTCATCGGCCAGATTGGGGCCTACGTTCACAAAGAATCCATTGAAGCCAGCCACGACTTCATCCATATTTTTAATTATTTTACCATTATCAATAAATTCGTTTGGAAAACCAGTACTTGTTTTTTTCCTTCTAATAATTGAATTTAAAATGTTCCACGTACCCTTTATATTGTTTTTATTAGTTTCCAGCAATCTACTATAATAGTCTTTTTTACATTTTCTTAAGATAGCTGTTAATTTATTTTTATATGTCTTATATTTAAATTCTTTCTCTTCAGTTCTACACTTAACAAAGTCTTTATATAGAGTATTCTTTTTTTTACAAGCGTTCATCAGACCCCTTGTAACCCAGGGTTTATATGGACGTTTAGATGTTATCTCTGATTGCTGGATTGGACAATTTTTATAATACAGAGTCAAAAAGGTATTTAGAAATGAGTTGTAGGCTAAGTCAACATCCCCTTCTTCATACACACTCTTCCAATCTTGAACTAACAAGTCATTTTTTAATTTATTCATGGTGTAATCTGTTCTTAATCTCCTCTGTATATTTATTTTGCTGGTATCCAAATTATAGTGTTTACATTCATGGAGTACAAATATTGGCAGATGGTCAGTGATATCATTTATTAACAATCCACTTTCTAAATTACTACTCATATTATTTGTAAAAATATTATCTATTATTGTTGCTGAGTGGGTGGTAATTCTGCTCGGTTTGTTTATACATGGATATAGGCCTGTACTGTACGTTACATCAATAAACTCTTCTATTGCAGGTGATTTACTCGGATTTAAAAAATCTATATTATAATCCCCACAGAAATAAGCAACCTTCTGCTTGGCATTTAAAACCAAGGCCTCAAACACTTCTTTAAAGCTTTCAATACCAGAGTTGGGTGCTCTATAAACACAACTAACGACAACATTCTTCATTTTACCCATATCGATTTCCACCGTTAAATACTCACAAATACCATCAATAACAGTCGTCATACTTTCAACAATCATATGCTTTAACCTATTATCCACAAACATTGCAACTCCCCCACCTCTTTTGTTTACTCTATTCACATAATGTAATTGATAACCTTCTAGTTCAAGTTGAATTCCTTTATCATGACTAAGCCAACTCTCAGAAATAGCAACTATATTAAATTGCATGGTATTATGATGCAAGTAGTCTCTGATCTTATCAAAGTTTGCATATAGACTCCTGCTATTAAAATGTACAATTGAAATACCATTATCCAAGTTAAATTTTTCCTTAAATTGGTGTTCAGTATAATAAAAACAATTTCTAGTAACTTGGTCAAAAAAATTACTTTCCGGGTCTATATCTTGTTCCTGCATAATAATTGTTCAATATGATCGCAAACTTTCTTCCCAATCTCACACATCCTGATCAATGCACATACACACCAGTGAAGGTGATAATAGAGCAATTTGTCCAAGAAAAATCTAACAACAACAAAAAATAAAAATAAAATTTTTAGAAGATATGATATTAAATTCCGACAGGTAGGCATATTGTAATAGGAAAGTGAGTTCAATATGAGTCTCTGGAGCACGAAGAAAGGTACTTGGAAAAACAGTAAGTCAACCATCAGTCTCAACCAAAAAGGGAAAAAAATACCTTCACAGTTTGTGGCAGGGTTGTTCCAAATAAATATAAATCTGCTCACCACCACCAAGTTGGACTCTTTATGTCTGAAATAAACCTCTTTCAGATAGATCTGGGCATCAAGAAATAGTTCTTGTTGGCTAGACACTGCCATATTTCTCCAGGTCTTTGAGGTCCCGGATTAACAGGACCTTCATCTCCTCACCAGATAGAGCATTTGTACGTATCCAAATTTTACAGTCCCTTGTCCAAGTTGAATGGATTTTCCTTTGTTTCTTCAGTGCCCTTGCATGTTTAGCTATTTCAGCATTCCTTTTCGTGAGATGTTCATTTACATACACATGCGTGTCCTTCAACTTTTTTCCTTGTTTCAAGAGTTCTATTTTCTGTTTTCTATTTACAAATCTCAAAATGATGGTTCTTTCCATTTGTCCGTTCCTTTTGGGGAGGGTGTAGCAAGCAGCGATACTCTCCTTGTGAATAGAGATATCCCTTCTATTGAAGAACTTGATCACCTGCTCCTCCAGCGTCTGTTTTTCTTTCTCTGTTATGTCAACTTCGCTGCTCTCCCCTCGGGTGACATTGGAGTAAGTGCGGTGTGTTGTTTTTAGGCCACTAATGACCACATCTTCTTTTCTTGTATATTGCTCCAAGTCATCAACTCTTTTCTCCAACTCTGCAATTTTCTCATCCTTCTGTGCAAGTAGGTTGTTTAGTTTCTTCACATCCTCTACCAAACCGCTTATCTTGCCCACATTTTCAGCCATTCCATCAATTTTCTTTGCCAGTTCTCTCAGAGCTTTCTTGACATCCTCCATTTTGAATTTGACTGGTTTTCACAGTCTTGACAAGTATTGTCAGAAGTGCCCCAAAACATCAAAATAGTGGGAAATACTCATAAAAGTTAGATCCCAATATCCATATAAAGCCATAGACTTCACTTATCTACTTGGATGTCAAGTCATTTTCATGATTTTTGACGGATTCAGTTGCAGTCTCTCATTGCCATTCACTCGGCAGCCATCTTTGTTTCACCGCCATCTTCAGTTTCCATGACGAAGGTCACTCTCTTGAATGTAGTTCAAGTCGTCAAGTTCCTGGACTCCCAATTCCTCAAGGGCCTCAAGCAAAGGCTCAGTTTCCTTCAGTTTTGGAAGAGTTCTTGATAGGAAAGAAGTAAGATCACTCCCTCCATCCATGACTATACAGGAGAGATGGACAGATTAATAGTTTGATTTGTCAGATCATTGTTTTTTATGTAAAACTCTGCCAGCAGTAAAAGGGGCTTGAACACCTCTGGCCAAAAACAGTTATCTCCAGCTAAATTACATTGGGATTGTGTGGTGGAGTAAAATGTCAATAATATGTAGAATCTCAGTTGAGCAGGGTATTAACAGTGTAGTTATATACTAAATAAGTACACATATTCAGGCAGATCAATCAATATCAATAATGCTGTGTTTCAGGGAAATTACTCTTGTCCCAAAAAGCTTGTACTCGGGCAGTGGATAATAATCCACTTTGAGCTCTCCTTTCATACACTTCATGTTCTGGCTTGCCTCCTTCACTTCATAGAGTCCATACTCTGTCAAATATGAGACGTTGTGAGGTGTAACAATAAAATACACATGTTTCTCCTCCTTCACCAGTATGAGCTCAATTTGTCCGAATTCGCCTTGGCTCAGACAAAGAAAGAACCCCTTTTTGTATTGAGTGCCTTTCCACTGTACCTCTGTACTTGCTAGCTACAACATTGGGTTCCTGGATAAAGCTTGCTCCTACAGCAGTCTGCACTGCATTGTTGTACAGTTCAGCATGGAAAGGAGTGGAGTTCTTCACCACCAATAATGGTGCAAAAAAGGTACCTGAATGTAGGTATGCTTGTAGTAGCTGGTGGTTCGTGGACAGTGTTTGACAAACATTTTAGAAATTCTGTGTTCTTCGTACACATCTTTTGAAGTATGAATGCTTGCTTTCGAACCTCATTGTCCACAACCGCACAAGTGGGCCAAGTTTCAATATCAATGCAGGGTAGTGAGTAAGGTAATGATGCTTCGGCTTCAGTTTGTGCGCAGGAAACATTTCTTTCCTTCCCTCTAGATAGTTACGGATCTGAACATTGAGCAGAGCAATCTGAGGTACCGATATTCTAGGGGCACAAATCAACTCCACTACCTCTTTCAGTTCGACAGTCAGTTGCCATACTGGATTCTCTGTATCTGTGATCTTTTCACCGATAATAAGAGGGAGGAGCCTCAGCAAAGACCAGTTTTCTGCAGCCTGGCCACCTAGTTTTACACCCTTTTCAGAAACCTCTGAGGGTGAGGAATTACCATCAGATCCCTTGTAGCTAAACTGCCTGATCCTCCGATTAAGCTGCAAATACGTGAAGAATTTCTTCACCTTGACAAAGTAGTTGATGTAAATGGCAAGGTCATAAGCCACAACACCCTCAAACAAATCATGACCAATACAGGGTGGGAGGCCTGGCTGGCAGACATGGAAAAATGCCATAGAATTAAACACAGAGTCAAATTTCAAGCCTCTGACTTCACTTGCATTATCATTCTGCAGCTCTTGGACAGTGTCATTGTAGTCTTGTACTGTTCGGATTGGCGCATTGTGTTCCAAGTTGTCCAATTCATCTCTGGTAATGTGACAATACCGGCAGAAATAGCGAGATGTACTGAAGTTTTCTGTGAAGCCGCCAATACTATGCGAACCCAAATTATCGCCGGCAATGCAAAAAACTGTTGCTTTCACAGTGTTTCCATGTATGTTAAATCCATTTGTCTCCAGTTCTCTAAGCTCTGACATCAATGGAGAGAACACTTTCTCATGGCCAAAATGTTGGAAATCAGCTTCTCGGCACAACAGCAAAAGCTGCAAGTTGTCAACGATAGATCGATGAAAAGGATCAAAGTTAGCGAGAGTGAAGTATACCCCAAGCATCTTGTGTTTTTTCTTTGCAGAGCCAATTGGATTAACAACCTCGAATGCATCTTGATACAGTATCACCTTTAAAGTGAGACCTGACTCTGAAAACAGAGGATTGGATTTAAATACAGATCCATCACACACATCACTTAAAATAAGAGGTGCACTCTCATTAGCAGATGTTGAACATTCTGCCCACACAGCAGGATCTTTTAACAGAGCTGTCAATGTATCTTTTATAGGTATGTACTGAGCATGTCTCTCCTTTCTGTTTTCATCCAACCCCAAAAAAATTTATTGTGGATGCACATAGTCAAAATTCTCCTCAAAACACTTTTTTCTTTTGTACTCTGTAGAGAGCACGGAGCTGCATGATGCATGCACATCTGTGTCATCTACTGTCTTCAAAACATCTGCAATTTCTGTGTCAGACAGTTTAGTTTTTGCTTGAAGAGATATTTTAAGTTGGTTCTTAGTGTAATGCTGGCAAACTCCACTGAGACTATTAATTTCTTCAACAATCGACTGTATTGTGGAGGAAGGGATAAGGTGCTTTGCCTGCAACTTCATGTAAAACATGCACAGATTTCTCATGTATACATTTTTCATTACTGCAGGGTCAAGTATATCCTCATCAGGTTCATCATCAATTGCTCCTTCATCTGACTGTCTTTCAGCCACAGAACACTGGGGATCACTTGGAGCTAAAGGAAGACAGTATCCACTAGAGACATTCAGAGCCGTAGAGTGTTTGTGCTTCCTAGATAGGTGGGACGTTAAAGACGACTTAACTGAAAAGTTGTTATTGCAGTTTTTGAATGGGCAATGTACTTCCTCTCTTTTCGAAACATGGGATTTCAAGTGACACAACAGATCTTTAAGATCAATCAGCTGCTTCTGACCGTGAGGAAGTTGACATATAAATGGCCCCTGAAAAGATTCAGACTGTGACACAGAAGATGCCTGCCGATGATGACGGTAGACATGAGATTTAAAAGTACTGTAATTTCTAAAGTGAGACTTGCAACCTGTTATACAACATGTAGGCTGGTAATGTGCCTCATTTTTGTGTAGCCCTTGATGAAGTATATAACCTTTTAGGGTTTTCACAGAAAAACCACACCCATTACAAGTGTAATTTTTAGACATCCTTAACAACGAGAAAACACTCACTTTTTTTGCTCACTTCAACATCAACAACTCACATAATGTAAATTATCTGCAGAAATAAAGAGAAAAAAAAAGTCTGTGAGTGCATAGGCCATCTGAACTAAGAAATCTGCCAGAAATGTTTATACCACTACTAAGTATTAACTATTGTGTGTAATTTGCTAAACAGATAAAACAGTTAACACCAACATTATGCTAAGTGGGCCAACTCTCCACTTACCATGAGGAGAAAATAGACTCAATACTGTAGTTAACGTTGGTTGAAGCTTCAATATCAACGTTTAATTAACGTTATGCAGTATGCCATGTCTTAATTATCAGAATTAGCATTGCCTACCTTTGTCAAGCTGGAGTGTCCATTAAGTCCATAACGTCCACACTGTCAGACTATCATTGGTCTCTTATAAATCCAATCTTGAATTTTGTGCCGCGGTTCAATTAATAAAAGTTCTCTTCTCCAAAATGTCACAAACTTCACAGTGTCTCAACTCTGTGTAACCTCAGCGCTGTATCCATGTGCTTTCCATCGACAACCACTCCTCCTCAAACATTTCCCTTGTTCCGGAATATTCAGTTCCCCTGTTTCCCCTTCAGCGCGCGTGCGCAACAGCAAGACGAAAATCATGATCTCACGCCATTATTCCGCGCAAGCTCCTAGCCATATATTGTGCATCGCGGTGTTTTTACTTATTCTCCATCACAGTAATGTACATTTTACGTTGTTTGTTAGATAATTTGCAATTACATACAGGTTTTAAAGCATAGAATGTATTTTTTCAGATGTTTATGGCTCAATCAGATGTAGATAACGTTACATCATACTTGCTAATTCTAGTTCTCTTACGAGAGTATCTCTCGTACTGCATAATATCTTACGCTATGGGGAAAACCTTTTTTCCTCGAGAGATAAGGTTACGTTAGTAAACCGAGTACGTTATACGTTCTTTTTATTATTATTTTTTATTACTGCGTGTGTGTCGTGCTGTAGACATAAATAAACTATATTGCACTGCACAAATAGGTAATCTGTGTTGTTATTCTCATTTACGTTATTTTATGATATTCGTCTACTTGAAGGCCCAGAAAAAGTGGTTCTGTATATTACATGTTCAGTATTTATAACACACTGCAGTGATGCTGGTGATGTATTTAAGTGTCATCTTCATGTGTAAACACTGTCATCCATCGATCAGTCTCTTACACTGAGAACACAGGGGGAACCGTTTTACCTGCTGGCCCAGAAAAAATTGTTCCCCCCCTGCAATATTACATTTTCAGTATTCATAACACACTGCAGTGATGCTGGTGATGTATTTAAGTGTAACATAGGGGATTGCTTATTGCTCACACTTGATGAAAGAGCTGGTGGTGGAGGGGGAGTGTTTATGTTCTCTGTCATGATGAATGAGTGAATGAATGAGTCCCCAATTCTGTGGAAAGGGCCACACATCTCCAGAATTTGGCATTTTGAGCAAAGCAGAGGTTTTATAAATTATAGTAAAAACTAGATCATTTGTATTTAATTATTCTTTCTTTTGAAATCTGACTTTTAAGTTCTGATTTAGAATTTGAAACTTTTTAAACAAATGTCAGGAAAAACAACAAACACAACTCCTCACTAGGTCACTCACTGGTATAATGAGAGACTGGGTGACAGCTTGGGAAGTTCTTCTGTTTGAGTGAGAGGGGAGCCTGAAACAAATTACTGACTGCATTGTGGAGATATTATTAGAACAAGTTTGTATGTTCTGTTGAAAGTCAATCATGGACAATTTATTATGTTTTTACGTAAAAAATCTTGTTTATTTTCAAGAAAACTGAGAAATTTCATGAGTGTTTTTATACAAACGAGTCACAATCCTCTTCCAAAAGGCACCAAAGGAACAACTAAATTAATGAAAGAGACGCCATGACAGGTTTTGTCTTCAAAGTCAGCTGAAAATTTACTTTTGGCTTACATACAAAAAACGTGCAAACAAATGGATTTATTAGGACTGCTAAGAAAAACTTTCATAATATTCTACAGTGGTTTGTATCACATTCACACTCTCTCCTTACATATATTTATCTATTGTGTATACCAACTTAATTAAGAAATTATGTGGATTTCCCCACTGCCTTCCAAGGCCAAGTGGACCTAATTCAGCAATCAGCTGTAGCAATCCTGGGGCAGAGGACAGAAAAGGAACATGGATACACAGCACAGGGAAACACATACTGCCAAAACAACATTTACCAGATACAAAAACTGGCTTTAGACATTCATAAAATGTCATCTGGAATCCAGAAAATGATGAAGTCTTTTATTGTGCGTGAAGTTCACTCTATGTAAAACCACCATTTTGGATGTATCTGTCTCTTTCTACAGTCCTATCATAGCAAAATGTCAGCATTTTAAGGAATACTTAACAATTACTTTACATTCAGATTGCACTTTAATCTTAGAGCTGTGACTGACATTGTCCAAAATATTATTTAAATATTAACCCAGTTGGGTTTCTAATGAATAGATGTGAAAATGTCATCAATCAGATAAATTAAAAACTAAACTATTTTCAGGAGAACAATTCTTTACACTGAAATGTTTGACTTGTGTGGCTTATTTGTTGTGAGCATGGAACTGAATAAATTGTCTAAATAGTGTGAGTTGTGGGTATTTCTATTGTGGTGGTAAGTTAAAAGCAATTTGAGTGTTTCCTCAAATTAAGTTAAAGGAAGTGTCACAAATAACCATAGTACAAGATAACTCAAAAGGGGTTTCTGGTCTCTATTCTTGGATAAATTAATATATATTAGTCTAATGTAAAATGTGAACATGTGGTAATTTTTAATGATAAGAAATGTTTTTACAGTATTAAACTTATTGTTAACAGTTTTTTCTTTTAAGTAATAAAAATAATATTTGTGAAAATACAGTGAATTCCTGAATGTATTGTAACAGTTTGTTTATGTCAAAAAAACAATATTTTCTTTAAAATTACAGAAATGTTATGGTTAATCACAGCTACAGGTTTTTAATGTTATTTTACATTAGACATGTAAATTTACAGTTTATTTTTGATTTTTTTTTATATTTTCATGTATTTAAAAAATACAGGGAAAAAACTGTGAAATAAAAAGGAATAAGACTTTGAAAATACAGATTTTTTTACAGTGTAGCGTACGTGAACCGATCATCTCTACTAGCTAATAGTAAAAAAAAACACGAACACTGTTGAAAGATACAGTATGCTGCAACTTACCAAAATGTATTCCTCATACATAATATCGACCAATCATTTTTTTGAACTCTTCTCTGAACTGAAATGTAGTAGTGGGCTGTACCAAAGTCCTTTCCACACGATTGACATCAGGTTCAAGTACGCCCACAAGCCGTGCGAGTTATTCGTGTGTTGCAGTTTGGCTGGTGGTTATGTATGTTGCCCGCATACCGCCTCCCATGGCCGAAGCTGGTATTATGACACCGGCCTGGCCGGGCAATATTATCTGTCTGCAGTCCCGGAGGCTGCATTTTCAGGACCCCACTTCTAGGACCGCATTTCTAAGACCCTAGTTTTTTGTGACAGCGCCACCTACCGAGTCGGAGAACCGCAGTCACAGGAACGCATTTCCAGGACCCTAGTTTTGGAGGACCAAAAAAAAGTGCCACCAAGGCGGTATTTCCACCCAGTTTTAACAACATTAGAGGTTTTTTTTCAAGTTTGATTACACCCAAATACTACTTTATTTATTGCAATTAAACCAGGTTCCTAGGAATGTTGAGAAATTATTGGGTCTATAGTATACTATAATAACTCAAGTAAAATAAACAAGGAATCATGTTATAGTCTTTTCAGTCACTAGATGGGCCACATTTTCAAGTACAGAGGGAAGACAAGGATGACTCTGGGGGTAGATTTAAGATTGTGTATTTTACTAAATAATATATAACACCTGAACTTGAACACACAAAATATTTTACAAAATAAAATATAACAACTGAAATTGAACACACAAAATATTTTACAAAATAATATATAACAACTGAACTTGAACACACACAAAAACAAATTTGATCATGGCGTGAACCACATAGACGGAACTTCAATGGATGGACAAACACGTGGACAACATCATCACTTACTCCTAAGAGAGAGAAAGAGAAGTGAATTAAATAAGGAACATTTAGTTGAACATGTTCTACTCTCTAATTTTAAATTTCATATTTAAAAGATCTTAGTTACCACAGAGTAATGATAATGATAAAAATAATGATATCAATCTTCATACCAATTAATGTTCATAATACAATTATTACATACTGTTCAAAGATTTGGGAAAAAAAAATATTTTGATGTTGTGGGAACAAAGGTTCTAATAAAGCCCATCTGAACTGAGAAAAAAAAATAATAATAGAGAGAGATGCAAGAAATCTGAATAGAAATAACATTGACACGACTTTTCCTGACCATATATATATAAGATCAGGAAAGGATCTCCCTTCTTGGATTGTTATGTGTTTCTTGAAAAACATTTTTTAAGTTAATTTCATATAAATAAATAGACATAAATTAGGCCTAAGCCTAGTACTTAACCAATTTATTTATTTATCTTTTGTCATACTATTGCCTACTGTGTCCTTGATAGCACTTCATATAGAGTACAGTATACAGTAAATGACACAATCTAACACGTGGGATTTTAACAGTCAATTATTATAATGGCCTCTCTGATATGTCTGACTATTAAAATGTCATATGTCTCAACCAACTTTATAAAACCATGTCAAAATGAAGAGACGTACACATAACATGTAGCCTATTGTGGGTAACGTTAAACAGGCCGACTGTGAGCACGTGACAGTGAAAACATTAAGATTATTTTAATTGAATTAAAATGGAAAAACAATGAGTAATTAACAAGCTTTCAGAACGAACATGCTCCAGTTTATTGTGCTGTAAACACAGTAAACATGAGTAATAATGTAAACATAAGTAAACACAGGCTTATCATGCAACAGTTCCGTTAAATGAACGTGCTAACAATTCATTTTCCAGCATTAGAGGCTAATATATGATGGCTATGCATTCAAGGCTGTTTAGCAAATCACCAGCACATTGGCAACGTTAACTTTCCAATGAAATGCATCACAATTGTTTTTAAAGTTAAACAAATAAAAATTGATTCGCATTTGATACTCACACTCTTTTGATTCTTTTGATGCGTGTAGCTCATTTTTTGGATATTTTTACCTCAATTTTTACATATGGCACCTTATTTAACATATCGGACAGTGTTTATTTTTCGTTTTTATTCTCTTCTTTTACATCAGCATCGTGAAATGGCGTCAAAGAAAAGTGCAGGCTCGCCGGCCAAACAAAGGCCCGGTAAGCGATTCAAAACTAGCCCGATCTCTGGTGATTCGCCAGCTAGTTTACTCCCCGAGGAAATCTCCTTGCTCATTAGGCAGACAGTAGAGGCAGAGAGAGAGACGCTACGAGACCTTGTAACTGAAATGCTGAGTGAGATTTTGGCTAAAGCCTGATTTTTTGGTTGAAAGTCAAATAGCTGAAAATGGGGCATTACTGAGATCACTGATCTCAGACTAAAAAGGATACCAACCACTGTCTCACAGAGCTAGACAGCCTCAAGAAGAAAGTTACCGAGATGGAAGATAGATCGAGGAGGAACAACGTGAGATTAATTAACTTACCAACGGGGGCGGATGGTGATGATCCGGTCGGATTTCTTTGTAAAATGCTCCCTCAGTGGATCCCGACATTGGCCCGGAATTCCATAGAAATTGACAGAGCACATCGAATCTTCTCTACTAACTCTGCCAGGCCGCGTACGATGATCTTCAGAGTGCTCCGTTATCGTGATCGTCAAGCCATACTGCAGGGAGATCGTAACACTAAACCTAAGCTACCAGACAACACTCAGCTGGAATTCTACGCCGGTTACAGTGCCGAAACAGTGCAGAGAAGAAACAAATACAAATCAATCCGAGCCCAATTGCGACACAAAGGCATCGACTCGGTTTTGATCTACCCAGCCATCTTGAAGCTCACGTACAAAGGGGACAAAATGTCATTCGATTCGGCAGAGGAGGCTGAACTGTTCTTCGCGGGACAGGACACCGCTTCAACTCTACAGAGTGAGAATGATGCCAGGTCTACTGCTAGAGAATCCTTGCGCTTTCACTGACATGGAATGACTACGAGCAGGTCAAAATGTGCAGGCATATGATGCTTGAATGTAACATGATGCTTGATGCGTAAGGTTTTTTCTTTTTTTTTTCTTTTTCTTTCTCTCTCAGGGGTTGTAAGCAGTTTATCGTATTCTCTGATTTATTTATTTATTTATTTTATTTATTTGTATATATATATATATATATATATATATGGGTATATATATATATATATATATATATATGTAAATGTGTGTGTATGTATATATATATACTGTATATATATATATATATACAGTATATATATAATGTATAATTTTTTTATTTTTTTATTTCAGGGGTTGTAAGCAGTTTATCGTATTCTCTGATCTATTAGATAGCACGATTATCCCCCATTTTGTATTTTCCTTTATCTGTTGAATCAAGGTTTTTCAAATGTGTTTCAGTTATGAAGCAGTAGAAGCTGTCTCAATCAGGGCTAATAGGCACAGGTTCATTGTTAGACATCGCTTCGTGGTTCTTACAGTTGACAATGTGGGGGTGGGGTTGGGGTTGGGGTAGGGGTAGGGGTAGGGGTAGGGGTAGGGTTAGGGGGAGGGGGGTCGGGGTGTTCAGGGGTTTTTTCCGCATGGGATGGATATGTTCTTGCACAGTCATTTCTTTCTTGACAATCTCTAAGTTAAGTTTCTCATATCTCATTATATACATCGGCAGTTTACTTTAACCTTGTCACACACAGTTTGTTTTGGGCTTACCTCAATAGGGACAATGGATAGATACAATGTTTTGACATTTAATGTGAGAGGGCTCAATTCTCCATTCAAAAGGTCCAAGCTCTTAGATTTCCTTCATCGCAAAAATTTTGATGTAGCACTGTTGCAGGAAACTCATCTTAAACCTAACGATACTTTAAGACTACAAAATAGGAGATATAAAATTGTTGCTGCCTCATCTGATGGTAGCAGCACCAAGGGGGTAGCTGTGTTAATGAGACGTAATCTGACCATAAACATAGTTAAGGTAAGATCGGATGTTTCAGGAAGGCTAGCATTTTGTTGTACCTCCATTGAAGGAAAGAAAGTAGCCTTTATTAATATTTATGCCCCAGCTATTTTTGACGGTGCATTTTTTCAGAACATTACAAAAGAATTGTTAACTTTAGACAAGTACCATTTGGTTATTGGCGCGGACATGAATGCAGTTCTTGATAACATCTTAGACACATCCACCAATTTTGCTACTCACACCCAGATAGCCTCTTCTACATTTACATTTACATTTATTCATTTAGCTGACGCTTTTATCCAAAACGACTTACAATTGCTATATATGTCAGAGGTCGCACGCCTCTGGAGCAACAAAGGGTTAAGTGTCTTGCTCAGGGACACATTGGTGACTCACAGTGGATTCGAACCCGGGTCTCTCACACCAAAGGCATGTGTCTCATCCACTGCGCCATCACCACCCCGCCATCATCACCTTCTTCTAAGGCTCTAGGTAATTTTGCAAAAGATCTCAATTTAGTGGAATTTTGGAGACTACATAATCCTTCATCAAGAGATTACACATATTACTCACCTACCCACAAGTCTTTTTCTAGGATAGATTACCTACTTACTTCTATTGATTTGGTTTCTGCATATTCGTCAATAAATCTTCTTCCTAGACTTATCTCAGACCATAACCCTATTGAAGCAACATTTAGTTTTGCGGATATTAGGGACAATATGTCTTCTAGATGGAGGTTTAACTCCTCGTTACTACAAAACGAAAACTTCCTCAATCAGCTCAAGCTTGAACTCAACGAATTTGTAGACATTAATAAGGGTAGTGTAGGGAACCCAATGTTCTTATGGGCCTCCATAAAAGGTTTCCTCAGAAACAATGCAATCAGATTTTCATTTTACATTAAGCGTAATAGACTTCATCAGATATCGGATTTAGAATTAAAATGTGAACAAATAGAAACTCAACTTAAAAGGAATTATAGTAAAGACACAGAATCTCAATTGAAGACACATCAAGCTGAACTGAACAGTTTGCTACGATATAGAGTGGAATATTTAATGCATATTACTAAACACAAGTACTATTCACAAGGCAGGCGCCCGAGCCATCTTCTTGCCCTGACTCTGAAACGTCAGGAGGAAAGTCGATCAATAGCATGCATCAAAAGGGACCAGGGCGAAATGGCAACAACTACTCTAGATATAAATGAGTCGTTTGCATCCTTGCAAGAGTGCCCTCGGAGAGTGATTATACAAATTTCTTTACTAATCTGATGAATTACATCTAGCGTTAAGAAGTATGAAGAAAGGACGTTCCCCTGGCCTTGATGGTTTGCCGATCGAGCTCTATTCAGTTCTATGGGAGACTTAGGTCCTATCTGGCTGGATTCTATAAATTTTGCTATTGAACAAGGACATTTCCACAAGGATCTTAACACTGCTCTTATTTCAGTTATCCCAAAACCGGACAAAGACCCCTCTAAATGTGCGAGCTACCGACCAATATCCCTGATTAATGCAGATCTTAAAATTTACTCCCGTGTATTAGCACGCAGACTAGAGTCAGTACTTCCTGATCTAATACATTCAGACCAAACTGGGTTTATGAAGGGACGTTTGGCTGCAGACAATGTTAGACGACTAATTCACATTTTGGGTGAAGCTCAGAATATTCCCTCCTCATGTGGCCTTCTCTTTCTTGACGCCGAGAAGGCCTTTGATAGGCTCGAATGGCAGTACTTATGGCGGGTCCTTATTGAATTTAAGTTTGGGCCCAAGTTTATAAAAATGATTCAGGTGCTGTACGCGAATCCTTCTGCTAGAGTGTGTATTGGGGGTGTCATTTCAAATCTGTTTACTATTAATCGTGGTACAAGACAGGGCTGCCCTTTGTCCCCTTTAATCTTTAATCTTTCTATAGAACCTTTAGCGCAGTATATTCGTAACAGTATAACTATTTCTCCTATTCATATTGGCAATTCTACTCACAAAGTGTCAATGTATGCAGATGATACTTTAATATATATGTCAGAGGTTCAAAATTCTCTTCCCAACACTATTAGAGCATTAAATATGTTTGGTGCACTCTCAGGTTTTAAAATTAATCTCTCTAAATCGGCCTTGATGTTAATTAACGGGGATAGAAGTCAGTTGGTTTTACCTACTAATATTACAATTACCAAAGAGGTCAAATATCTAGGGCTGTCGATTCAAACATCTGTCACAGCCTTAACTAAATCCAATTACACCAGTGTGTTGAAGAAGGTTGAGGAGGACACTAAAAGATGGACTGCCCTGCCTGCTTCTGTCCCATCTCGCATAGCAGTAGTGAAAATGAACATTTTACCATGTGTTAATTTCATCTCCTCTATGCTGCCACTATCCCCGCCAAAGAATTATTGGTCTAAAGTTGACACGCTACTCACCAAATATATATGGAATGGGAGGCGACCTCGTATTAAACGGACCACACTACAACGAAACAAGTTAGATGGAGGATGGGCACTTCCCAACTTTAAATATTATCATTGGTCTTTTATTATACATTACCATATTATTACCGTATTATACATACCAATTAAGCAGTGGTTGGATCCAAATTATACATCACCGTGGAAGACAATAGAGCAGGACATAATTGCCCCTATTAGGCTTAAGGATTTTTTTATTTTCTGGTCTCTCCATTAATCATTGTACACTGAGGTATGGCCCAGTACTGACATACATGCTTCGGACTACCAGACAAGTTGAGAGGCTAGTGGGTTTTGCATCAAAATGGCATAGATCATCTCCCATTTGGCGTAATAACAAATTACTGTCTGGAAATAAGCCATTCATTCAAGGTGTATGGGCAGAAAAAGATATATGGGTCATGGGAGACTTGAATGGGGAAGATTCTTTATTAAGCTTTAACGACTTGGTTTCACTTTATGGTATCCCCAGACACTCCTTATTCTTGTACTTCAGACTTAGATCAGCTTTTAAAGCACATAATGTTGTATGGGGCTCAGAGATGAAGGAACATCCAGTAATCAATTGGATAAATGTGGCCCCAAAAAGTGTTGTTTCTTTTTTGTATGCCAGGCTTCTGTCATCTTTGTCTCCCAAGCCTAGTACTCTGACATGGGATCGTTCAATGGCACTCAGGGGTAAGGAAATAAACTGGGGCACAAGCTGGAATAACATATGTAGTTCGTCTCAGAATCCCAACCATCAGTTTATTCATATGAAGATCTCTCATAGGGCGTACCTTACCCCTAGAGTCAGGCACTTAATTGGTCAAGCCCCACACCCTTTTTGTTCTCTTTGCTCACAAAATACTTTTATGCATATAAAGTGTTACAATCACTGTCTGATCTGATAGATGTTCAGCTCCCTATGGACCCTGTTTTACATCTCCTCAATGATGATTCTGAACTTGAAGGCATGGATGAAAGGTCTAGGAAAATTTGGTTAGCTGGGCTAACGGCTGCCAAGAAGATCATTGTTCAAGTTTGGGTTCCACCACACAACTTAGCTCATAAGCACTGGCTGAATACAGTCCTGGAGATCCTTTTTCTTGAACTCTCTTCTGCCAGGATCAACTGCGCCACACCTCGGATAATTCAAGCATGGAATGATGGAATTACCAAAGTTCAGAGTATTCTGCTGGATGGACATTAAGCTGACTGTTCTCTAACTCTGTCTGTGCTACATTGATATCTTTGTTGTATTGGGAGGGTGGGACGGTGGTACAACTGGTTTGGTGGGTTGGTTTATATTTGATTTGTCGCAATGTCCTTCTGTGTTGTTACCACTGAATATAATTTTTTTTTAAAAAGAGTACTAAAAAAAAAAAGTGCAAGGTCACTCACTGTCCAGGACCGCGATTGTTATTTGCAAAAGTTAATTTTAACGGACGGAACCAGATTGGCCGACCCGTAACGTTACACGCTCAGTCAATGGGACGATCTGACATGATTAACGCTAACGTTACCTCCGGTTGAGTGGCCTGACTTCTACACCTACCTGATAGAGAAACAGAGCATAAAGAGAAACTAACTATGTGATGAATGCTTATGTACAAGACTTGTGTGGTTCGATCCGCAGTTCTGCCTAGCCAGCGCCAAGTAGACGACAATGTAGAGTGACATTACGGTGCAATTTTAATGAAGTGAATATTTTCTAGAAATTAAAAATTCCAGATACAGCATATTTATTTTTCATCGATTCTTGGACCCAACAACACAACAAGAGGACATTTAATAATAATAATAACAATTTAAGCTCCTTATTGTGTAGCCGAATCTGTGCTGGTTTGTATTGGCCGCCTCCAGTTTTCCCTTTGTTTTGCCTCCAGCTAGCGCCGTGACGTCACTGTTGTCCTGTTTTTATTTCTAATGCTAAGGGATTTTAAATAAAGTAACAAACCATACTAAATTAAACTTCAAAATAAACAATTTAAATCATAATAGAATTAACATGTGAGGTGGACAACGCACCCGTCACAAAGTACTTTAACTGGCTTTGGCCACGCCCTGCTACTTAGTTAAGCGAAACTCAAAAGTCACGACACACAAACAAACGCGGTTTACCACGGTAAACAGGGTAAACCAAACAAAGTTTCCTAGCAACAAAAATCCACGCTAAAATATAATGAGAAAAGTAAACACTCACAGACTGATATTCTCTTCTGTTGCTCGACTGCTTCTTCTGACAAGAGGCAAATAAATGTTTCAAATAAATACCTCGGATTATGTTTATTTTCTTCTAATAGGGTTGAAAAATAAGCAGATCTAGCAGCTTTTAAAGCCTGTAAGCAATCGAGCTCTCCTTCCATGAAATTCAAAATACCTCTAGTTTAGTTTTCTTCCAGTTGCGCTCCATTTTTCTGGCTGCTCCCTTAATAAGAAAAACAAAAATCAGTTCAAAAATTGTCCAGCCACAACAGGCTACCAAAAAGAAACAAAATTAGTCCAGTTCAAAAGACCATCAGTAATCCCAACAGTAATCCACAGCAAAAATGGTACCCAGTCAGTAGGGAAAAAAATATAACTAAATTCCCCAATCAAAAACAGTCAAATGTTAAGTCACGTCAAACAGTCATCCAGTACTGGCTAATTTTTTTTTATATATGTGGATAATGATCTCCGATTAATTTTACAGATGAATGATGACTGATAAATGCAGGACAAATAAGCATTTCATTCCAATTTATTTATTTATTTCAAGATGACATCGTCACAGTTTTGAGTGCAGATGTTTCAACTGAACTGCAGGCGCTCTGTGAATGAGACGCAGGCTTTAGCACTGAAACACAGCAGGCAAACGCTGCACTACAGTCTCGAGAGTGTTCGTCCCGGCTGTGTGTCGAGTTCTGGTGTGTGTCAGCTCTACAACAGCAGTGAACAGACTTCATGAACCTTCCAACATCAGGCCTCAAGAACATGTACAACACACAGTCAGCCAGTGGATTCAGGAACAGGAGATAATAATAAAAACACCAAAATATAGCAAACAATACATAGTCAATGGAAAAAAGCAGAGACAGAAACACATACAGGAGAACTGAGAGCTCTTTAATTATATTAATTATAGAAAAGAGAGAATACAGGACAGTCTCTGACTCCATATGGGACATATGAAACACTTCTATAAAGACACAACAATATTACTAATAACTCTCTTCTGATTTCCATGCAAACCATAATGAATCAAGAGTTATCTCTAATAAAGCTAAATGTCACAGAAAGGAAGGGTGTGTGAGTGAACAGAATGACTGCATGTATTGAGTGCAGATGTTTCAACTGAACTGCAGGCGGTCTGTGAATGAGACGCAGGCTTTAGCACTGAAACACAGCAGGCTAACGCTGCACTACAGTCTCGAGAGTGTTCGTCCTGGATGTGTGTCGAGTCCTGGTGTGTGTCAGCTCTACAACAGCAGTGAACAGACTTCATGAACCTTCCAACATCAGGCCTCAAGAACATGTACAACACACAGTCAGCCAGTGGGTTCAGGAACAGGACATGATTAGAAAAATACCAAAATATAACAATCAATACACCTTCACTATAAGCTTTAATAAAAGTAATGATTCTGTTGGGGAGAATTAGGAAAGTGTAAGTCAAAAGCACCAGGAACAAACTGCCCAAAATCTTTTTGCGCTTTAGAGAAGTAAGCGATATTGCTCGTGAAAGACCGCGACGAGTGCCAATAAAACACAGAATGATTATCGGGTAGGGGATTAAACAGGCGATCGATCGAGGCATAGGTCTAAACAGCTGATAGTAGTTAAAGTCTCCAAACATCAGAGGAACAAACCAGATGATCACAGAAATAACACAGCAGACTTTTAGTGAATGATGAGATCTGTACCAGATAGGATGACAAACCAGAATATATCGTTCAAAAGCAACACATGCCATAAAATACAGACCCACAATCAAACTATAATCATATGCATTATCCACATCCCATGACCATCTCAATGTCATCATTAATATACAAATGATCTGAATGAGATCTGAAAGAATCAAATTAATAACAAAAACTGGAGTGGAGCGATGAGATTTGATAAGAACACACAACGCACACAGAGTCAAGATCATGATTGGAATCTCAACGGCTGCAATGATCCTGATAATTATTGGTTCTGCAGAAACAAGTTTCCTGAGAAATTCCTCCTTCTGACGGACCCATTCATCTTCATTATTTACTCCACTTGATCCGTTGCTGCTGGTGTTTAGTTCTGCCATTGCTTCATGAAATCTTGACAGGCACTAAATAACAAAACATTTTATTTTTTTATAAAATTTCTTTATTTAAACAAACAACTCTTTAAACATTAGAGATAAATATATGACATTGTGATTGTTGAAGTAAAGTTTCCTCGGTTTGCTTTACATGTTCTTTAGAGGAGATGTGTGTAATGTTAGAAAGCGTGAAATGTAAGATTAAAGTTTGTAAATCCTCCATTTGAACAATATGACAGAAGCAAGAATGCTGTAGTTCTGAATATTCAGTCCAGCACAGCTGCAAGTGTACAATGGTTTATTAAACTAGGAATAAATCTTGAAGAACTTACGTTACTGCCAGGATTGTGTGTTTCGTCTGCAGGTCGAAGCAGAAGTTTGAGGAATAACACACAGACTGACAGATGTTTCACAAGTTTCCACTGCCGTGTGTAAAGAGCTCTTCATTCACTGCACACACACTGTAAAAACACACATCTTAAAGCTTGTTGATGTAATGAAGGAAATGCCTGAGATTACACAAACTATTTCATCCAACGTGTGAAACGGTAATTACCTTAAAGACAAGTAATATTGCTCATAAAAAAAGTATAAAGGGAGCTATAATTCATTATAAGCATGGTCTGCATAGAAAGTGTTACCATATTTATTAAATAAAATTAACTTATTTGTCACAATAAAACAATGCAAATGGTTGGCTGATTTGTTTTGGTATTCATCAGTGATGTATATTTATTATTATAAAATTATTATTTTTTATACTAATAAATACATCACCGATTTATTATATATTTTTATATAATATTATATTTCTGAAACTGCAAAAGAAAAATATATATATAATACAGTAGATGGCGTCATCAGGTGATTAATTCTACCCAATGAGACTGCTGGAACTCGTAAGGAGCTGTCTTTCTGGATTCGACTGGAACCGCTCAGCTCTGCACCAAACTGTCAGGTAAATGAGAACAGGAAGCAAGATGCAAGTGAATATTTATTGTAATGAGGTATAGTAATGAGTCCAGAGATGACAGGTTAGTGGCGCAGGGACCCCGATGGTCAGATGGGTCTGGTGAAGAGAGTGCAGCAGTGCGGTGAATAGTGTCCAGTGTAGAGAAATAATCCAACGTAATCCACAGGAACAAACAGGAACAAGGAAGGCACAAGACTCGAGACGCTGGACTGGAACACACACACCGGGAACCCACAAACAACGATCTGACAAAGGATATGAGAAAGTGATGAGTACATATACACATGATGAGATGAGCTGCAGCTGTTGACGGGAGTGATGAGTGATAGCTGATGATTGCTAATGGGCTGACACGCCCACCTAATCAGCACACACACACACACACAACAACAGAAACACGAGACAAGAAGGAAACATAGGATTTATGAACCGTGACAGTACCCCCTTCCCTAGGAACACCGTTCCCAGGCTCCCTTACCTGCCGATTGTAATCATCGATAAGGGAGTGATCCAGGATGTCTCTGGCTGGTACCCAACATCTCTCCTCCGGACCGTAACCTTCCCAGTCCACCAAGTACTGAAATCCGTGTCCCCTCCGTCTCGAGTCCAGAACACGATTGACCGAATAAGTAGGTTCCCCGTCTAGGAGTTGCGGCGGGGGGGGGGGACCGGGACTGGCGGATTAATGCGAGCAAAGAAAACGGGCTTAATTTTGGATACATGAAAGACGGGGTGAATCCTCCTGTACACTGGAGGAAGATTGAGGCGGACTGTCACCGGACTAATGATTTTAGTGACAGAGAACGGGCCAATGAATTTAGGTGCAAGCTTATTAGAAACGGAGCGGAGAGGAATGTCCTTGGTAGAAAGCCACACTTTGGAACCGACTACGTATACGGGAGGCTTACGCCGGTGGTGATCGGCTTGGGCCTTGGTGCGCGCCCCCACTTGGAGTAGAGTCTCACGGGCTCTAGTCCAAGTCCGGCGACACCTCTGGACGAAGGCGTGTGCGGAGGGGACCGCGACTTCGGATTCCAGACTAGGAAAAATAGGTGGCTGGTAACCTATGCTACACTCAAATGGCGATAGGCCCGTGGATGACACTGGCAACGTGTTGTGGGCGTACTCCACCATAGACAGTTGCTGACTCCAAGAGGAAGGATTCTTGGACACTAAACATCGCAACGTTCTCTCCAAATCTTGGTTGGCTCGCTCAGTTTGACCGTTGCTCTGGGGATGGAACCCAGAGGACAGACTGACAGTCGCACCCAGGAATTTACAAAACTCTTGCCAAAATTTGGACACAAATTGGGGTCCTCTGTCAGAAACCACGTCTGTCGGGAGGCCATGTAGCCGAAAGACGTGGTTAACGACAATCAACGCTGTCTCCTTGGCTGAGGGTAGTTTGGGCAAGGGAATGAAATGGGCCGCCTTCAAGAATCGGTCCACCACGGTCAAAACTACCGTGTGACCCTGGGAGGGTGGGAGGGCGGTGATGAAATCTAGAGCGATATGGGACCAGGGTCTCGAAGGCACCGGCAGCGGTTGAAGTAACCCATCTGGGGGCCGATTGGAAGTCTTACCCGTGGCGCAAACTGAGCAAGCCAAAACAAAACTGTGAACATCGCGAGCCATGAGAGGCCACCAGAATCGTTGCTTGACTAAAAACTTAGTGCGATTGACCCCTGGATGGCAAGCCACATTGGAACAATGTCCCCACTGAATGACGCTGGACCGTAAACCCTCAGGCACAAATAAACGGTTCGGTGGACAACGGGTCGGAGGCGTTACCCCTTCTAAGGCCTTCTTGACCTTCGATTCGATCTCCCATGTGAGTGTAGAGATGAATAGGGTCTCTGGTAAAATGCACTCCGGAGTAGACGGGCGTTTGGAACGGTCAAAAATACGCAATAAAGAATCGGGTTTGATGTTCTTGGAACCCGGCCGGTACGAGAGAGTAAAATCAAAACGACCGAAAAAAAGAGCCCACCGAGCCTGTCTGGAGTTTAGTCTTTTAGCAGTCCGAATGTATTCTAAGTTCTTGTGGTCGGTCCAGACGATAAAAGGTACCCCCGACCCTTCTAACCAGTGGCGCCACTCCTCCAATGCTAACTTGACCACCAACAACTCTCTGTTGCCAATGTCATAATTACGCTCGGCAGGGGATAAACGATGAGACAAAAACGCGCAAGGATGCATCTTGTCGTCTGAAAGAGAACGCTGGGATAGCACTGCTCCTACCCCCACCTCTGACGCATCGACCTCCACCATGAACTGACGTGATGGATCAGGGGTTATCAGGATGGGGGCTGAAACGAAGCAACCCTTCAGTTTAGCAAACGCCGCCTCGGCTGCGTCTGACCACCTGAAGGTCGTTCTGGGGGAGGTCAAGGCGGTCAGAGGTGCGGCTAGTTGGCTGAAATTGCAAATAAAACGCCGGTAGAAATTGGCGAACCCCAGGAACCTCAGTAGGGCCTTACGGGAATCTGGACTTGGCCAATCCACCACAGCCTTAACCTTCTCAGGATCCATGCGCATTCCCTCAACCGAGATGATGTAACCTAGAAAAGGAACAGACTGTGCATGAAAAGCGCATTTCTCCGCCTTGACAAAAAGCCCATTCTCTAGCAACCTCTGAAGCACTTGTCGGACGTGCTGCACGTGTTCCTGGAGAGACGATGAAAAAATCAATATGTCATCCAGGTAGACATATATGAACTGATCGACCATGTCTCGCAATACGTCATTGACAAGTGCCTGGAAGACCGCTGGGGAGTTGGAAAGGCCGAAAGGCATAACCAAGTATTCAAAGTGCCCCCTGGGGGTGTTAAACGCGGTCTTCCATTCATCCCCCTCCCTGATGCGGACCAAATGATAAGCATTCCTTAAATCCAATTTCGTGAAGATAGATGCTCCTTGCAACCTCTCGAAGGCTGAAGACATCAACGGCAAAGGATAAGTATTCTTTACCGTGATGTTGTTCAAACCCCGGTAATCAATACAAGGTCACAACGATCCATCCTTCTTCCCCACAAAAAAGAACCCCGCCCCCGCTGGAGAAGAGGAAGGGCGGATGAATCCCGTTGCTAGAGAATCAGAAATGTATTTCTCCATGACCTCTCTCTCTGGGACAGAGAGTGAATATAACTTGCCCTTAGGCGGAGACGTACCTGGCAGTAACTCTATACACAGTCATAGGGACGATGCGGAGGAAGAGAAGCAGCCCGAGACTTACTGAACACCTCCTTCAGGTCCAGGTACTCCGTGGGCACGTTAGATAAATCCACTGCTTCCTCCTGAAACACAGGGACAGAAACAGACGGACAAGCAGAGACAAGACAAGACTTATGACAATAACTGCTCCACGCCGACACAGACTTGAGCTGTCAGTCCACTTTGGGGTTGTGATGAATGAGCCAGGGGTGACCAAGGACGATGGGTGCAAGAGGAGTGTCCAGAATGAAAAAGGAGATGGTCTCGGTATGATTGCCTGATGTGATAAGGGTGATGTCTTCGGTTGCCAGTGAGATGGTGGGGAGTCTTTGACCATTGAGGGCGTGTACGGCAATAGGGTGCGAAAGGTTTCTGAGGGGAACTTGAAATGTGCGTGCAAAGTTGTGATCCATGAAATTACCTTCCGCCCCTGAGTCCAGAAGTGCCCGACAGTCGTGGAGGTGAGTTGACCATCGGAGCCTTACCGGAAGGAGAGTAGATGTGGATGAGGTCTTCTCGGCAGAGATCCCACCCGACAGTAGCCTCATACTTACTGTCGGGCTGGGCCTTTTAACGGACAACAGTAAGCGAAATGTCCGGCTCCTCCACAGTACATGCAAAGGCTCAGGGATCTCCGCCTCTCCTTCTCCTCCCGGGAAAGCCGGGCTCGACCCACCTGCATGGGCTCAGGATCGTAAACGGGGCTGACCGCGCCCCCGCCTCCAGAACGCTGTCCCTCGATCCCTGCAGACGGACGGTTAGGTTGAACCCGTCGATCTATTCGTGAGAGACGTGCGTCTACTCTCAGGGCCAGAGCAATGAGGTCATTGAGCTTGGTGGGAAGATCCATGGCGTAGATTTCCTTTTGGACGCGGTCAGCCAGCCCATGCAGGAACATGTCCCACTGCGCCTCCTCGTTCCATTGGCTCTCTGCTGCTAGGGTGCGAAATTCAATCGAAAAGTCAGACACGGATCTCTCTCCTTGTCGAAGATCTGCCAGCACCGTAGCAGCCTCTCTTCCCGCAGCAGATCGGTCAAATACTCGCCGCATCTCGTCGGAGAGCTTCTGGAATGAGGAGCAGCAGTCGTCTTGATTTTCCCACACCGCCGTTCCCCATAGTGCCGCCCTCCCAGACAGCAATGTCAGGACAAACGCGACCTTGGTTCGCTCTTCCTGAAATGTTTTGGGTTGAAGGGAGAAATGCATTTCACATCGGGTTAAGAAAGCTCGACAGTAGTTAGATTCACCTGAATAAGGTTCAGGAACCGGCAGACGAGGCTCTGACTGGGAGGGTCCCGCTGGTGGTGGTGGGGGAATCGGCGGTGCGGGTGGCGCAGTGGGAATCCGAAGCTGTTGGATCTGTTGGGTGAGCCCGGACACCTGCGCCACTAAAGCCTGAACGGCGCGAGCTGTATCATTGAGGTTTTTCTCCTGCGTGTCCATTCTCTGGATACTGCTGTTCACGAACGCATCCAGTGAACTTGAAGCTCCACTCGCTGCTTCCATGGCTGGTCAGATCGTTCTGTCAGGTAAATGAGAACAGGAAGCAAGATGCAAGTGAATATTTATTGTAATGAGGTATAGTAATGAGTCCAGAGATGACAGGTTAGTGGCGCAGGGACCCCGATGGTCAGATGGGTCTGGTGAAGAGAGTGCAGCAGTGCGGTGAATAGTGTCCAGTGTAGAGAATAATCCAACGTAATCCACAGGAACAAACAGGAACAAGGAAGGCACAAGACTCGAGACGCTGGACTGGAACACACACACCGGGAACCCACAAACAACGATCTGACAAAGGATATGAGAAAGTGATGAGTATATATACACATGATGAGATGTGATGAGTGATAGCTGATGATTGCTAATGGGCTGATACGCCCACCTAATCAGCACACACACACACACACACACACACACAACAACAGAAACACGAGACAAGAAGGAAACATAGGATTTATGGACCGTGACACAAACAGGTAAGCTTTTTAAATTTCCATAGTAATTTGAGTTTTCTTTTAAACTGAGTGAAACTAATTGTAATGAATTCATTAATTAGTATTAAATTACACAAATTTTATTGTTATCTGATTGTAGGCTAACGTTATACAGTACAGCTGCTGTTTAATGGTTTTAGCGGTCGACTAGCTGCTCAGACAGTCCGTTTTTTGGTAATCTCTGAGGTAATATATACTTTAAAACTGAATGAATTCATTACCTGTAAGTGTTTTACATACCTTTTGGTGTCATTATAATTTGGTTTATTATTTTTTGACTTTTACGCTGTGGCAGAGGGAAAAATATTTTTTCTGTGCCGCCATATTAAAACGTAGGATACTTTCTCTTTGTCAAGTTCATGACGTAAAGGGAGGCGTGCGTTAATTAATGGGGGAAGCCAATTTAATGGAGGAGGCTCACGCACCTGGGGAAAAGAAAAAAAAAAGGGGTCACAAGTGAATGCACTTCTGGTGAGAGAGTTGTCGGAGAGGAGAAAAGAAGTTGGAGTGCCATGTGGAGTGGGGCTCGTGTTTCTGTCGATTGATGCTTCCAGACGTTCTGTTTTCATTGGGTCGGTGAATTGGCGAAACGCACCTTCACGGATTTCATTCAGCCGTCCTTAGAGGAAAGCGCGATCGGGAAAAGGTTCACCTCAGAGTCCACGGCGGTTCCAGACACTCATCCGAGACTTTGCGGTCTGCTACATTCGTTTGGGTCAGTGCCACCAAGCTTTGCTTCCGCACAAACATTACCACGCTCTCTCAGAGACGCACATCATCCGAAATTACACTTGCCGCCCGGACACACCCACTAACTATACCAACACACACACACACATACTTTCGAGGAGTCTAGTTGACTGATGTTTATTTTGGTTGTTTTAGTATTTTGTCCCTTTTTCTACTAACAACTGCTGGGTTACGGTGAACGTGATTTCACCAAGTACCACATGTTCCTGGATCAACATCTTTGTTGATCCTGGATCAACTTTCCAATCAACCAATCAGATTTGAGGGACAAGTTTACAGTTTATGTCAAGTTTAGGCTTAGAACCAGGGTGAGGTACTTAAACATTAGTGTTATTCACCTTTCATTACCCTATGATTTTAAGGAAAAGTTATGGGTAGGGTTAGGTTTAGGGGTAGGAATTGGGTAAGGACTACATTTTGGGACAGGATAGGGTTAGGGTTAGGGTTAGGGTTAGTAGGGATGGGAATTGATAAGAATTTAACGATTCCGATTCCATTATCGATATTGCTTATCGATACGATTCCTTATCGATTCTCATTGTGTGAGGGAAAATGTAAAAATTTGTTTGTTTGTATTAACTCGCTTTAATGCACACTTTTAGCTGTGCATTTACCGAATGAGCACTGTGCCACTGTTCGTCCGACTGTTTGTACTGTATTTTATAAATGTTTTTATCCTAAACTGTTTTAATTATTCTTATTTCTTTTGATTATTTCAATTTCTTCTATGTAAAGAACTTTGAATTACCATTGTGTATGAAATGTGCTATAACTTGCCTTGCCTTAATGTCTGATCAGAAGACACAGCACAGAGTATTAGGGGTGTGAACCTACACTGGTCTCACGGTTCGGTTCGGTTACGATTATCATGTCATCGATTCAGTTCAATTCGATATCACGGTGCATTATGATGCACTGCATCCTCAATTTTCAATTTTAGCTACTTCAAAAGTGATGTGTATTTGTGCGTGACATGAAATAGAAATGTGCCCAGATGTAGGCTTTTAAAGTAGTTGGAACATTTTTAATTACTCACACTCGCCTCAAATGAATTACATGCTGTGTGTTTCTGCATATTGGAGGTAGTTCACCCCTTTGACGAAATGGAAATTTTACAAGTGTTGCAAGTGTCTTTGCAATTGTCGTCTTTTCGCGTGAAATATAACCAAACTCTAGAGCGTTTCTGCCTCGATGCCATGTTTGCTGCGTTCTGAACCAAAACAACCCAGCGCGTGTGTGACGTCATGACACATTTGCAACGAGCGGAACCGATAAGCGGAATCGTTAAGCAGGCATTCTAACGGTTCCATGGAATTGGTTCACTGGGCACCGGTTCTGAAGAAGAACCGGTTCTCGATTCCCATCCCTAAGGGTTAGTTAGGGAAAGTTAGGGACAGGACCATGTCTTACTTGGCAAAATCACGGTGACCGCTGGGTTACGGTGTTTGTGTGCTTGGAAAAAAACTAAAACATGAACTAGGGCCGACCTAGACACAATGGCCGTGCTGAATCAGTCATGTCTTTGTTTTAAAGTTTTAAATAGCGATGTAAATGAGGATTTAATGTAGCGTAAATACAATACATAAGCTATACACTCTTATTACATCTCTTTAAATATGATTATGACCGTTCATAATTGATAGACACCAGTAAACACTGCACACTAACAGACAGCAAATCATATAAGTTAAAGTTAGGCTATTTACATATAACGTCATAACTATCAAGTTAACGTGACCTAAAAATAACAGATTTTACAATTCTAACTTTAATTGATAACTGAAATGAAATCAACCATCTGTACTATTTAATTCTGAACAAAATATATAATGGAAGTAAAACATTTAGGCCATGAAATAATATTCATTCATTTAATAACATTAAAGGTGGGGTATGTGATTTGCAAAACGGCCGGCAGATTTTGAAAATACACAACTCAAATGGTCCTCCCTTCTTTCCTCCAACGCTGGCCCTGATTCGCTCGAGGGGGTTGGGGGAGGGGCGTATGTTACGACCGTTTGATTGACGAACTTACTTCCAATGATTATAGGTGGTCTTGGAAATGATTGGCTGGAGTTTTTCGAGTCCTGCCCATTCCACAGATTATTAAATTGCTTAATTTTCATTTCAGTGCTTCCATCTCAGTGGCTGTAAGTGGGTTATGAATAGGATTTCAAGTGATTTTGAAAAAATGGACAAAAAAGAAAATCACATACCCCACCTTTAAATATGCATGTAATAATTTCTTTTGAATACGTATAAATTTAATCAGAACGCTATGGAAGCTTGTTTCCGCCACAGAATGAAAAATAAAAAAGGTAATTGCAACTTTTTATCTCACAATTCGGACTTTTTTTCTCACAATTTGGACTTTTTTTCTCAGAATTGCAAGATATAAAGTCAGAATTGCGTGAAATAAAGTCGCAATTGCAGGTTATAAAGTCAGAAATACATGATATAAAGTCGCAATTGCGTGTAGATATAAACTATTCTGATGGGAAAAAAGTCAGTCTTTTTTTTCCTTAGAATTGGCCTGATATCTCACAATTCTGAGAAAAGATGTCAGAATTTCGAGATATAAACTCGCAATTATGTGTTATAAAGTCAGAATTGCGAAATAAAAAGTCTCAATTCTGTTTTTAGTTGAATTGCAATTGCGACTTTATTTCTCACAATTCTGACATCATATCTCGCAATTGTGAGATAAATAATTATAATTATAATTATAATTATTATTTTATTTTTTTTATTTTTTATTCAGTGGCGGAAACAACCCAGCCAGCAATGACATGATGCCCAGATGAGGGCTTCATGGGCGGCAAATGTGGGCCCCATTATGGGCTTGCACCCGGTATCCACACAGGGGGCCAGCCGTGGATGACCCTATGGGCTTAAAGTGGGCTCTGTAAGAGTCTTATGTGGGTCCTAACTGGGCAATTCATGCAAGGCCTATCTAAGCCCAAACATGCCAAATGGTTTAAGGAAACAATCTAAGAAAAACTAAAAATGAAGACTGAATATAAGTCCAAGATAAATACAAGACACTTGACACTTTGAACTGCAAGAAATATATTGTTAAATTGAACAACAAAAATTATCTTTAAAAAGACAGTTTAAATGTCACAACATACCCGTAAACAAATCAAAAATATATTTTAAAAAGTCTCAGAAAAAATACATCTCTCCAAAAAATACATTAATACAAAATACAGTCATGCGTCAGTGTGGTGGACGCTCCTGTTCCTCTTTGGGCTCTTGCAGCCGGTAAACCCCAGCGCCATTTCCCCTTCTGTGCAGTTCACATTTTGAGTCATTGCATTACTCTTCAGTGCACCTAAAAACAAAGAAGCACAAGTCAATTTAGCAAGGTTCTTTTTTGCTCCACTTGTAACTCTTCAAATCATTCAGTCAATTAAAACACATTTCCACATGTGGTAAGCTAAAATGTTTGCCCTAGGGTGACATTTACCATGGAGTTTTATGGAGTTTTATGCCTACCTATAACCCTTTTTCCATTACATGTTGAAATTTAGCCTCAAATGCGCACCAGATTAGAATGCGCAACCGTTAGAAACGGTTTTCCATGAATATATCAACATTCATGAATTCTCCCAAGGCAACCCCTTGGTATGCATTATTTTAATGCCCCAGGTCGTTTTTTACTAGTTAGTTACTAGTATTACTAGTGTGTGCTAACTTACAGGAGCACTTTTGTGTCCCCACAAACTACTGTCTCATTTAACTTTGGATAAATAAAAGAAAGGCCAAAGACAAGTTTCATTGAGCAATTAAACAACTGAATTTACAACAGAAAACTTCAAAAAGACGCAGATCTTTGAAGCACAGCTTGCCCATCCGTCCAGTCACGTTGTACTGCCGTTGCAGTTCTGGCTCCATTAGGAACTTCATCGTCTTCTAGTGAGGAACCCCTGTGTCTGCAACCATGCCAACCTTAAGAGTATACAGTAATAGAGCACAGTACATTCAAAGTCACAGGAAGAAAACACCATATTAAGTCAGTAAATATCATAAAATATTCTCTGTCCTCATTACATAGCCAACATTACATAGTATGTGTGTATTCAGATGAATCTACCATACCAACCCTTTGACTTTGACTTCTGACCTCTCTGCTCTCCCTCACTCTACTCTCTTGCTCTTACCAGAATGGTAAACAAATTGCCCCTTGGGGATAAAGTTTTTGTATTGTATATATAAATATATCACACACACAAACATACACGCACACACACTTGGGGCTTAAGATATTCCTTGTCATACTTACATAGCCTCTCTTGTGTCCTTCTCCATTAACAAAACAGTTACAGATAGAGGTTGCGCAGGTTGAATAATACTTAAATATCCATTTAGCAGCTACAATGGGAACGTTAACGTACTGGTAGCTATTTGACTCCTTCCAGTGTTACTAAATTACAGAAATCCATTGCACACAGGAAGCAATGCGAGGGGGCATTAATAGAAGATCTAAAATATCATTATGTTGCGACTGACACTGCTCCACTGTAGCCTACTACATGATGGAATTATTTACTGTAGACCAACACACCATAGGTCAGAGACGGGGTTTAGTAGCGCACTGTGAGGGGTTAATAGTGATCTGCAGGGTGTGCGGCTAGATTGGCTTAATAGGATTGCTGACTTCTGAGCTTTAGGGAACATTGTTCTGTCTCAGCTTAGGATACTTAGACTAGCCTACTTTTTACATGATATCACCAAAGGCTGTTGCGGAGCTTTAGAAGTTAAGGAGCTTTATAATTCTGCAGAAATATAGGCTACATTGTCGAAATACAAAATGCAGCAATTTAGCCATTGTGTAGGTTGCTTTAATTAAATCATACAAGTTTGCAGATTCACATTTCAATAACTATCGGCTTTCATTGGAAGATTAGGCTACTGATGTCACGATGAGGTAGAAACGAGGAGGAAGCAGGATCCACATGCAGCACACTTTATTCAATAAACTGAAAACTATACAAAGACTCAGACTAGGAACAGGACTCAGAGGCAGAACAACCAACATCAACAGTAACACACAACACTACAACATTAAGAACTCCCAAAGACTGAACAAGACACAGGGCTTAAATACATACTGGACTAACGAGACAAGGGACACCTGTGAACATTTAAACAAATCAACCAATGACAACATGACACAACAAACAGGGGAACACAAGGCAAGATCACATGACTAGAACAGGGGATCACATGACAGACAAGAACCAGGAACAAGAAACAAAACCCAAACCGTGACAACTGAAATCGAGTTTGCCTTTTACCAGAGCTAAGGATCTCTATCATAGGGCGACAAAACGTAGCCTAGGCCAATGGTTCCTATACTGGGGATCGCGACTACCAAGGAGGTTGCAAGACATTTCCGATGGGTCGTGAGATGCTCTCCATGTAGATTGTTGAGCAAGAGAAAATGAAGATTTGAATAAGGTGTCTTACAATATTAATGTCTTACAATATAGCCTACTGAATGATCGAAACCGCATATCAGAACTTTCAGAATCGAATGCAAAGAGACAATGTCTCTTATCGTAGGCTATGTTTTCATGTCAGTGAAACAGTCCTTTTTCATGTCAATTCGAAAAGAGATGACTTCATGAGTTTCTATTGATTACTAGGTCATGAGTTTCTATGGAACCTTCAATGTATGTGTCACGGGTGACAAAATCGCTCGGCAAGCGGAACCCTCTTGAGAGTCCTAGGTTTCCCAGGGGAAGGTATTGTGTGCAACACGCCCCACTCCGGTGATATGGGCCCAATCCCAAATGGCACACTTCATGTGCACTTTCGGTCTTGTGGACTTACAATGGCTGCCGCGTGCGCGTGTCCGTCAAGTCCGTGAGACCGCAGTGTGTCCCATTTGTCATTTTTAGATCTCAGAAGGGTGCTCGCGAGCGCCCCCTCTGCGGTCGATTTGCGCCCTTGATGCGCACTTTTGCCGAGCCCGCGCTGATGCGGACTCCACAGCAGACTTCTTCCCGACATTCAAAGCGGCGTTACGTCGCGAAAGTGCGGACTCAGAGGAAGACCGCGAGTGCTTAGGGTTCCATTTGGGACAGGGCAGTAAACATGCCCGCACTGATTAGCGCTAATGCATTGCAGGTGTGAGAGAGAGAAGCGGCGCTCACACAGGCCTCCTGTTACGCAAGCCAGGATAAAAAGGGACCATTCAGAGAGTGTGGGGTGTGTTCAGTGAGTTTGAAGTGCTCAGTGAGTTGGAAGTGTTTGAAGAGCCTAAGGGTCGACTTGGAGCAGTGTTGGATACAAGCTTCCTCAGGAAAACCGTTGGGGTGTGGAGATCGCCCATTTGAGTTTGCTGGATCAGAGTGATCGTTTGTGGGAAGTCTGCTGGACCGAGCTATCGTCTGGATTGGTGCTGTGGAAGGAGAGAGAAGAGATAAGTGAACTGATTTCATCTTATGAGTAATTAAATTGCTGGAAGAGGATGCAGCAAATGTGGATCTGGTTGTTGGAAGAGCTATGTGTTTCAGAGTGTGTTGAGGAGGAATTGAAAGAGAAATCCCTCGTGAAGCGAGCGCAACAAACGGAGTGGGGCCTCTGACCAGCCTTAACGTGTGAGTGAATTGCAGTGCTTTTGCCTTATTGATACACATTGATTTGTGGCTGTGGAATTGAAGTGAACACAAGTGTGCTGTGCCTTTGCTGAGAAGTGGCCCTAGCCCCATTCACACGTTGTGGAAAGTTATTATATCTGCTCCCCATTGGAAGTCCAGTGTGATACAGCTGCACTGAAGAGGGTACTCTGTACTGTGAAGGTCCTTAATTGTTATTTACTGTTTGAGCTCAAAAGCCTACAGCATCACTGGTAACGTACCCTTTTTAATCCATTGTCTCCTTGCTGTGCACTGAAGAGAGTACATTGTACTGTGAAGATTCTTACCCGTTCTACTTACTGTTTGAGCTCAAAAGTCTACAGCATTACTGGAGAAACGATCTTTTAACCCATTGTCTCCTCACTGTGAATTGAAGAGAGTACTGTGCAGATCCTTACCTGTTCCACTTACTGTTGAGTCCAGACGCATGCAGCATCACTGGTAACGTACCCTTTTTAATCTATTGTCTCCTTGCTGTGCACTGAAGAGAGTACATTGTACTGTGAAGATTCTTACCCGTTCTACTTACTGTTTGAGCCCAGAAGCCTACAGCATCACTGGTAACGTACCATTTTAATTCATTGCCTTCCTGCTGTGTACTGAAGAGAGTACGTTGTACGGCGAAGATCCTTACCTGCTCTACTTACTGTTTGAGTCCAGAAGTGCACAGCATCATTTGGGAAGCAACCTTTTAATTCACTGTCTCCTTACCGTGAGCTGAAGAGAGTACTGTGTACTGTGAAGAGCCTTACCTGTTTCACTTATGGTTGAGTCCAAAAGTATGCAGCATCACTAGTGACCTTATAATCCATTGTCTTCCTGCTGTACATTGAAGAGAGTATTTTGTATTGTGAGGAGTCTCACCTGTTCTACTTACCGTTTGAGTCCAGAAGGACGCAGCATCATGGGCGAAGTAAACCCTTAACTCACTGTCTTCCTCCTGTGGACCGAAGAGTACCGTGCACTGTGAAGGATCCTTACCTGCTATACTTACTGCCCGAGTTCGGAAGTCTGCAGCACTGCTGAGAAAAAGTAAGCTTTCAAACTATTGTTCCATTACGGTGCGCCGATGAGAGTTCTCGGTACTGTGAATATCCTTACCTGTTCTACTTACTGTTTGAGTCCAGAAGCATGCAGTATCGCTGGTGAAGCCGTCTAGTGATCCACTGGCTCGCCCCCCCTGTGAACTGAAGGGAGAGCTGTGTACTGTGAACAACCCTTACCTGTCATTCTTACTCTCTGAGTCTGGAAGTCTGCAGCATCGCTGGAGAACGGAGTCCCTACATTGCCGCCCAGGGGGCACAGTGACAGTTGCGACACGCCCGCCCGTGGCAGAAGGATATCTAGAGGACAGTGAAGGCTATCCAATTGATGCCCCCTTGTTTTATTGTTCAATAAAGATTGTTCCTCCTTTGAAACTTACCTGTGTCTCCGTAGTCCTCTGTGTGCCTGTGGTGTCGGCTCCTCACGGTGGTGACTCAGTAAGAGAGGGGGGGCGGTTGGTCATCCGAGCATTCCTCCCCTCGACCTGGGTGACATAGGTATTATGTTCTAAATTCATTCTGACCAGATACTGCTAATGAATGTCGCATGATCTTGCCATATGCAGAGTAATAAGAAAGGGGAAACTGTTTTGCATGCGGGGGGAGGCAGGACTAGTTAATAATGAATGTAGACCAGCAATATGGATTCCTTTGTTTTGTCTTCCTATAATGTGATAATGTCTGTGGAAAGCTACTGTGAAAGGCAGGCCTGGGGGGAAGATTCCTTCAAGACTCAGTTAAAAACATATGTATTAAACATGTATTTTGTATAGTGTGACTATATGTATCCTATGTGACTGTAATGTGGGTGTGTAAATGTATTGTAATGTACAATGTAAAGCGACCTTGACCTATAGAAAGGTGCCATATAAATAAAACTTCTTCTTCTTTTGAAGTAATGGATGGAATATTCAGCATCCCGAGCTCTCGAGGCCTTCAACCCGGAAGCAGTCACTCCACCATTTGTGGGACCACGAAAGAAAAAACGCCGCTCCCAAAGGCAACCGGAACCCGTGGCCACAGCGACGCGCTCGCCGGAGAACCTCCCTCGAGCCTCGCCGTCACCTTCTCCGCCTCCCTTCACCGACGCGCAGTTGCCGCTCGCGAGCCTCACTGCCGTCGCGTGTGAGGATGAGGCCGAGGCACATGCCACGAGAGACTGCTGCTCCATCCTGGCATCGGATAGCAGGGTATATGCAGGAATCTTGAAGTTAATTTTAATACCTTTTCAAGACTTTTTCAAGACCTTCTCAGTATTTTTAATACCTCACCGCCACTTCAAGCTGTAACCATTTACATCAGTGATACTTTTAACTTAACAGTTTTAGTTTGTGATAAAGACTATAGACCACTCTGATACAAAAAAATTAAATAGGCTGGGATAGTAAATCCAGGGTTCTCAAGTCTCACGCATTGGCCGTGAGACACACGCAATTCCACCAGTTCACACGCTCACACTCCACACCATGTATTTCTCACGCTGAAAAGGCAATGCAAGCTGCAAGCCTGCAAGCTTTATATAACGTTGTATACGAGGCGCAAAGTGAAGGTTCCTGCCGCCAGCGCGTCCGTATCTCGGCCTGATTGCGTTCGTTACTAGGAAACATAGATGCGCGAACACGCGGAAGTTGACGAAACATTCTCGGCCACCGCGACATTGCGCGAACACACGCACACACATTCTCGGCCACCGTACGTTCGTTACTAGTTAACCAACAATATCGCGCGAACACACGTAGTGATCATAGGTCGTTATGGAGAAGGTAAGTTGGAAGAAAGCTGGTCTAACATTTTTAGGCTAGAACATTTAATATATAGCCCATCGTATACATTATTATTGATGCAGTCAAAAACTCTACAACTACTTTGCAACCAGGCCAGAATCTTTGGCTAAGGAAAATGTTAGTGGGTATGGGAAGGAATGAAGATGTATTTCTAAATTTTATTTTAAATTATATATTATACTGCATTAATAGTCTTTCTAGTTACATTAAGGCTACATGTATTAAAGCAGAGTGCTCTGGGTAATATTTTATATCCTGTCAAATCATACATTAATCATTGCCATTGCATTTGTATTTTTCAAAGATGTCAGGGAAAAATGCAAAAAGATTTGTTTTTCCAAACTGTTTGGAGCAATTTGTTGTATTTTTGTAATTTTGAAATATAACATTAAAGAGTATATTTGATGTGATGAATTGCTCTGTCATTTATCAGATTTACCAATTGTTATAATTTCAATTTGTGCTGGTTAATTATGAACAATGGGTAAAATTGGGGGGTGGGGATGGGCGGGGCTCCACTGGGGCTCCTCCCCTTGGGCTCCTCCCCTAACTGCATGTGATCTCACTCCAAGCTTTTGATAAAACTTGAGAACCCTGAGTAAATCAAAGCAAAGTTTATTAAAAAAATTCCCCATTCTGTTCATGCGTTCACCAACCTTCTCTTTAAAACATTTCGGTGCATTGTAATACGCACTGGGAACGCCAGAGCGTACATTGCAGGGAACTACACTAACCTTTTCCACTGGTGGCACTTGGGCTACTAACTTTTTCAGTTACTGGCGCAAAACATGATTTGGTCGCACAAATTATTTATAGTAAGCCGCTCTGGATAATAATGAACAATAATGAAACTGTATTGCATACAGATGTGCTTTTTATTTTACTTCCCATCTTTTAAACCAGATGCCTTCTTGTTTTCTTTAAAATTGTTAGGGGTGTAACGGTTCACAAAATTCACGGTTCTGTTCGATTCGATACAGTGATGCAGGGCTCCAGACTAACTTTTTTCACCTCCGTCCTGGAACCGTCCTGAAAAACTATTTGAACCGTCCTAAAGTGAATGTCAACCGTCCCAAAAGCAAAATGTTGTTTCTGTACTTTATTATCTATAGTTGTTAGTCACATAATAAAAACACCATTACAATGTTTATGATATATATTATTATATTTATTTAGCTCCATTCAAAGTAGTTATCTGTAAACAGGTAAAAATGTAAATTTTATATGTTTTTAAGCCCTGTCAATTTAAACATCAAGCGCAAATGTACGCACACAGAGCCGGGCAGACAGAGTTCCCTCTCTCTCTGAGCTTGACGGACACGATGGTGATTCTAATTTAAGTCGGAATGCCCGTCTCGGTGAATATCCCCATAAACACAGTCGGTTATGCAGGGGTTTTCCTGCATTGACAATTTTTTGCCGGCCTCTAAATCGATTTTTTGTCCCGCCAAAGCGTTATTTGATCGGTGAGTGATGTAGAATAGAATGTCTGCTGCGCGAGCAGAGAGGTGAGAGCCCCGGCCGCGCGCGCGATCTCACCGTCTTCAAACAACACGAGCGCTGTCTCTCTCTCCCTCGCGATCGCACATGTTAATCAACATCAATTGACGCAATGGTAAAAAAAACTTTGCCATGAGATACAGGGCCGTCTTGGTGCTCAATCTGTATAATGTAACCGTTGTTTAACCAGCAACATATTTGCGATGTCATTAAGCCATTCGATAGATGCACCCGGTACCGCGGAACAAGTCTCCGGGTGAGTAGCCGGCCAGTGATAATAACTATAGTAACATCATGAGAAGACGCGCCGTGTTGAAACCGTTGAAGCATTGCTTATGTGTAGACGTGCGTACTTCGTAGTGGGCACGTGATCTACATTCACAGCTTGAGCTGGGGAAGCAGTTATTGTGGGAACAGTGTTTGTGTGAGGGCGCGCGCACTTCATAGCCTAAAACATAAGGTAGGTACAAAAATAATCAGTGATACATTTGCGACCCATTAAAAATTATGGTCGCAATGGCATTTCAAAAGGTCGCATATGCGACCATTTTGGTCGCAGTGTAGTTCCATGCATTGTGCTTTTGAACTTCCGCCCGCCTGCCCGCTCTGGTGCTCTCAGAGGCAATTTACGAACGCACCCACAATAGCCTAGTTTTTTATGTACCTGTTTTTTTATTTTTATAAAAATGACTAAATTCACACACTTTTACGATGTTTTTGGGACTCAAACTGTTGGACAGCTAATTCAGAAAAAATACTTTCAAAATTTAAGACTTTATAAAGCCGTGATAAGACTTTTTAATACTTTTTAAGGGTCTTAATTTTCCCAAAATTGATTTATCACCTTTTAATACTTTTCAAGACCCCGCGGATACCCTGGATAGTGAGGAATGGTCGCTACACTCCGCCTCCTCGTCGATCCAGGAATCCAGCCGTACCCGCGCTGGAGCAGACGCTGAGCTGTTGCGCCTTCTGACGCAGGCCGTTGACCGACTCGGGCTCGAGTGGTCCCCGCCGAAGGAATTCTCCTCTAGACTTCAGTCCCAGGCCTCCGCGTCGCTCTCCCAAGTGGACGGCGCCACCGAGAAAGGGTACACGGCCATTCCTCCTGTGGAACAGGCGGTCGCAGCGCACCTTTGCCCGCCATCCGCTAGATGGCGCTCAAGGTCAGCCCTCCCGTCTAACGCCTGCAGAACCACGTCCGCCTTGGTCGGCCGCGCTTACGCCGCCTCCGGCCAGGCCGCGTCTGCTCTCCATTCCATGGCTGTACTGCAGATCCTGCAAGCCGACCTCCTCCGCGAATGGGACGAGAAAGGCCGGGATCCATCTGCGGTTACGGACCTGCGCAGTGCGACGGACCTCTCTCTCCGCGCCACCAAGACCGCAGCTCAAGCTATCGGACGAGCCATGGCTGCGTTGACTGTTACAGAGAGGCACCTCTGGTTAACGTTCGCTGACATGAGAGATTCTGAGCGCGCCACCTTCCTTAACGCGCCGCTCTCCCCCTCTGGTCTCTTCGGCCCAGCGGTCAACGGGATCGTCGACCGTTTTTCAGAGGTACAGAAGACCACACATGCCATGAATCTCTTCCTGCCGCGATGCTCGAGCTCCGCCACAGGCCGCTCTCGCGAACGAGCCCAGCCTCCTGTGCGAGCCAGCACTCAGCGTCCAGCACAGTCTCAGCCTTCGCAGCGACGGCAGGGCGGCCGCCCTAGGTCACGCTCGGACAGTCGTCACAGGCCGTCGCCCCCCAGAGGGTCTCGGCAGAAGGTAACGGTAAAGTCTGAGCACGCGAAGTCCTCCTAACAAAGAGAGAGAAAAGGCGCGCGTGTCCCGCTGCAGCTGGACCGCCGTCAAAGTTAATTTCCCTGTCAGTCCCCTTCGAACAGGCTACTGCAGTGGTTCACTTAGCAGCCAACGAGCCGGTGTGTTTACCCTCTCGCCTGCACACAAACGCCGTTTTCACGGCGACCCAGAAAAATCCCAAAAAGAGCATAATGTCTGGTTATTAGATTATAATCTAATAATCTAGATTATATTATACACGTCCCGTGTCACTCACAGAGCACACTCTCATAAAGCGCAGAAAAGCCGCTCGAGTGTTGAGTATAAGAAATGTGTCCACAGGTTTGTGCCCACTATCTGCCCGCTCTGCTGCATGGCCGTTGAAACAGGTTATAAATGTAAGTCTCGTGCCCGCCCGAGAGCGCTCACGCTTACTAGCGCCGCCCGCGCGTTTGAATGTTATCACAAAGCGCAGGGCGCTCATAAGTCGCACCCCACCCAAAATTATTGGGGCGTCAGATACATACGAGTCTCGTGCCCGCGCACATGCGTTCACGCTTACAAAAAGGTTTTTCCGCCCAAGGCGCTGCTCACGCGTCAAAAGTGAACAGAAAATGTTCCCCATCCCTTATGATTGGGACATCACACATGATTCAGTCTATCACGGCTGTCAGCGAGCAGCCGCTGCCCATCACCGAGAGCGCGCGCGCCACGCTCCCTGCTCCAGTTCAGGAGGGCACTCCTTTCAAAGCGCAAGTCATTTCACTGTCGGCTCTGCCAGCATCCGACAGCGAGGACGACGTGAATCTCCTCTGTCCAGTTAGGGCGCTGAGGCTTTACACTGCGCGCTCCGCCCCGTTCAGGCGTTCGGAGCAGCTTTTTGTTTCGTTTGGAGGGCACGTCAAGGGTCTCGCCGCCTCGAAACAAAGCCTATCCAGATGGATAGTGGATGCTATAGCAGCTGCTTACGCGTCGAAAGGTCTGCAATGCCCTCTGGGCATCAGGGCTCATTCCACTAGCGACATGGCCTCATCGTGGGCGTGGTCCAGCGGGATTTCTATCCGTGACATATGTGTAGCGGCGGGCTGGAGCTCCCCCTCTACCTTTGTCAGGTTCTACATTTACATTTAGTCATTTAGCAGACGCTTTTATCCAAAGCGACTTACAACTGAGGACTAAACCAAGCGAGTCATCGTGAAGAGGCACAAACAACGCAAGAAGTGCTCAAAATACAAAGTTCAGACATAGCTCAGAGTAGCATAAGCCAGGCAAGCGAGGATTTAAAGGAAAAGGGAAGTGTTTTTTTTATTTTTATTTATTTTTTTTTATTTTTATTTTTTTTATGTTAGGTGCTCCCTGAAGAGATGAGTTTTCAGTTGTCTTTTGAATGCTGTCAAGGATTCTGCATTCCGGATGAGGGTGGGGAGATAATTCCACCAGCATGGAACCGTGAATGAGAATGTTCTGGAGAGTGATTTTGTGCCCCGCAGTGACGGTACCACAAGCCGCCGCTCATTGACCGATCGTAGGCTTCTGGTAGGGATGTAGACTTGAAGTAGTGAGTGGAAGTAGGAGGGAGCTGAACCAGTGGTCAATCTGTAAGCAAGCGTCAACACCTTGAACTTGATGTGAGCAGCGAGTGGTAGCCAGTGCAGAGAGATGAACAGAGGAGTGACGTGGGCCCTTTTGGGCTCGTTGAAGACAAGACAGGCTGCAGCATTCTGGATCATTTGTAGAGGTTTAGTTGCACATGATGGAAGTCCAGCCAGAAGAGCATTGCAGTAATCAAGCCTAGAAATTACCAGGGCCTGGACGAGAAGTTGTGTTGCATGCTCAGTTAGGAAAGGCCTGATCTTCCTGATGTTGTGCATAGCAAACCTGCATGATCGAGCTGTCTTTGTAATGTGGTCTGTGAAGGTCAGCTGGTCATCAAAGATTACTCCAAGATTTCTGACTGATCTTGATGGGGTGATTGAGGAAGAATCTAGCTGGATAGTGAGGTCGTGCTGTAGAGACGGATTGGCAGGGAGGACGAGAAGCTCAGTCTTTGCCAGGTTGAGCTGCAGGTGATGTTCCTTCATCCATGCCGAGATGTCCGCCAGACAGCTTGAGATCCGTGCAGCTACTGTGGGATCATCTGGTTGAAATGAGAGGTAGAGCTGGGTGTCATCAGCATAGCAATGATAAGAGAAACCATGTGCCTGTATGATGGGCCCCAGTGATGTGGTGTAAATGGAGAAGAGGAGCGGTCCAAGAACTGAACCCTGAGGAACTCCTGTGGTCAGTTGATGTGCTTTGGATACCTCGCCTCTCCATGTGACCCTGAAGGACCTACCTGTGAGATAGGACTCAAACCAGTTGAGGGAGGTTCCAGTGATGCCCAGTGATGAGAGGGCGGACAAGAGGATCTGATGATTCACAGTGTCGAAGGCCGCAGACTGGTCCAGGAGAATGAGAACTGATGATTTGGAAGCAGCTTTTGCGATCCGCAGGGCTTCCGTGACCGACAGCAATGCAGTCTCGGTTGAATGCCCTTTCTTGAAGCCAGATTGGTTGACATCCAGCTGGTTGTTCAGAGACAGGAAGGATGATACTTGGTTAAAAGCAACTTGTTCAAGTGTTTTCGCAATGAATGGTAGGAGAGAGACAGGTCTGTAATTCTCTAGAAGTGATGTGTTTAACGTTGGTTTTTTAAGCAGAGGAGTTACCCGAGCCTGCTTAAATGCTGTAGGGAAAATGCCAGTGTGGAGGGATGAGTTGATAATGTGAGTGAGAGCTGGTAGAAGTGTGGGAGAGATGGCTTGTAGAAGGTGCGAGGGGATGGGATCTAGAGGGCAGGTGGTAGGATGACTGGAGAGAAGTAGTTTAGATACTTCTTCCTCGGTTAGTGGAGCGAAGAAGGAGAGAAGGATATTGGCTGTGGGAGAGGTTAGTCTGGGTTCCTGTGTGTGTGAATCTGAGAACTGACTGCTGATAGTTGTAGTTTTGTTAGTGAAGAAGTTGGCAAAATCATCAGCAGTTAGCGAGGAGGTGGGTGGTGGTGGAGGTGGACAGAGGAGAGAGTTGAATGTCTTGAACAGTGTTCGTGTGTTAGAGGCACTGTTGATCTTGTTGTGGAAATATGAAGATTTCGCAGCATGAACATCAACCGAAAAGGAAGAGAGCAGAGATTGATACCTACTGAGGTCAGATGAGTCTTTTGATTTGCGCCATTTCCTCTCTGCTGCCCTGAGCTTGGTCCGGTGTTCACGAAGAACCTCAGATAGCCAGGGGTTAGAGGGAGTGGCACGTGCTGGCCTAGAGGAGAGAGGACAGATATTGTCTAAAGAAGAGGTTAGGATGGAGCATAAAGTATCTGTTGCAGTATTCACATCCAGAGATGAGAAATGTGAGGGTGAGGGAAGAGAAGATGACACAGCAGAGGAAAGATGGGATGGAGAAAGTGAGCGCAGGTTTCGTCTGAAAGTAAATGGTGGGGAGGTTGGTGGAGCATGGGTAGTGAGTTGTAGATTGAAAGTAATGAGAAAATGATCTGAAACTTGGAGAGGTTTCACCAAAATGTTGTCTGTGATACAGTTGCGTGTGTAAACCAGGTCCAGTTGGTTGCCTGACTTGTGAGTACCGGTGGTGATGAGCCGTTTGAGATCGAAAGCGGCTAGGAGAGAGATGAAGTCTGTTGCATACGGCTTTGCTAGATGAATGTTGAAATCACCAAAGACTACGAGTGGGGTGCCATCCTCAGGGAAAGAGGACAGCAGCACATCCAGCTCCTCTACAAAGCTTCCCAGTGGACCTGGGGGGCGATAAATAACTACAATATGGATCTTAATGGGAGTTGTAAGTGTAATAGCATGGTATTTAAATGAGTTGTTATTGCATAGAGAAGAGAGAGTTGAATATTTCCAATTGTTAGAAATGAGAAGACCAGTACCCCCACCCCTCCCCGACTGGCGAGGGGTGTGAGAGAAAGAGAAGTTGTTAGAGAGAGCAGCAGGGGTTGCTGAGTCTTCTGGACGGATCCAGGTCTCAGTCAAGCCCAAGATATTAAGAGTAGAGTGAGATGCAAAGGCTGGAATGAAGTCAGCTTTATTGACTGCTGATTGACAATTCCATAGACCCATAGAAAGAGAGAGAGGTGAGTGTGAGGATGAGAGAAAAGGGCGCAGATTAGCAGTATTGCGTTGCCTTCTGTGCGTGGTGAGAGAGCGTTGTCGAGAGACAACAGGAATGTATTGAAAGCACATAATGATAATGGGAAATAAGATAAAGGTAGGAAAGGAAAGGGAGAAGAAGATACTTAAGTGCCTTGCAGGTGTCCTTGCTCGGTGGAGTCGCGCAGGAAGAGTCGCAGGTCTTAACCCGAGTCGGTCTTCACACGAGGAGGCTGAACACGAGAGCTGAATGCTTCCGCTGACGCTTCCATGACAGCGCACACACTACATAGATATAATGCTTCCAATCGCCTGAGTGAGGACATCTGTGGCCGCCCTTGCAATTAGCACAGCAAAAGCAAATATCCCGAGAATGGGCGGAATCGAAACTAGCTGTTGAACAGCGCTTACTTAAGTGCTTCAATAACCTAGAAGGTTCTATAACCTAGAAGTTCCCGCCCTGCAGGCTAAACTTTTGTCAGTCTAAATGAGATGTGTGTTCTGCCCGGACCTTCGTGCTCAGACCACTCTGCCCCATTACTCCTCTGCCTCATTGCTCCTCTGCTCGATTACTCCTCTGCTTCATTACTCCTCTGCTCCATTACTCCTCCGCTCCATTACTCCTCCGCTTCATTACTCCTTCTGCTTCATTACTCCTCTGCCTCATTGCTCCTCTGCTCCATTACTCCTCTGCTCCATTACTCCTCTGCTTCAATACTCCTCCGCTCCATTACTCCTCTGCTCCATTACTCCTCTGCTCCATTACTCCTCTGCCTCATTGCTCCTCTGTCTCATTGCTCCTCTGCTTCAATACTCCTCCGCTTCATTACTCCTCTGCTCCATTACTCCTCCTGCTTCATTACTCCTCTGCCTCATTGCTCCTCTGCTCCATTACTCCCCTGCTCCATTACTCCTCTGCTTCATTACTCCTCCGCTCCATTACTCCTCCGCTCCATTACTCCTCTGCTCCATTACTCCTCTGCTCCATTACTCCTCTGCCTCATTGCTCCTCTGTCTCATTGCTCCTCTGCTTCAATACTCCTCCGCTCCATTACTCCTCCGCTTCATTACTCCTTCTGCTTCATTACTCCTCTGCCTCATTGCTCCTCTGCTCCATTACTCCTCTGCTCCATTACTCCTCTGCTTCATTACTCCTCCGCTCCATTACTCCTCTGCTTCATTACTCCTCTGCTTCATTACTCCTCTGCCTCATTGCTCCTCTGTCTCATTGCTCCTCTGCTTCAATACTCCTCCGCCTCATTGCTCCTCTGCTTCAATACTCCTCCGCTTCATTACTCCTCTGCTTCATTACTCCTCTGCTCCATTACTCCTCTGCCTCATTGCTCCTCTGCTTCAATACTCCTCCGCTTCATTACTCCTCTGCTTCATTACTCCTCTGCTTCAATACTCCTCCGCTTCATTACTCCTCTGCTTCATTACTCCTCTGCTCCATTACTCCTCTGCCCCATTACTCCTCTGCCTCATTGCTCCTCTGCTTCAATACTCCTCTGCCTCATTGCTCCTCTGCTTCAATACTCCTCCGCTTCATTACTCCTCTGCTTCATTACTCCTCTGCTCCATTACTCCTCTGCCTCATTGCTCCTCTGCTTCAATACTCCTCCGCTTCATTACTCCTCTGCTTCATTACTCCTCTGCTTCAATACTCCTCCGCTTCATTACTCCTCTGCTTCATTACTCCTCTGCTCCATTACTCCTCTGCCTCATTGCTCCTCTGCTTCAATACTCCTCCGCTTCATTACTCCTCTGCTTCATTACTCCTCTGCTCCATTACTCCTCTGCTTCATTACTCCTCTGCCTCATTGCTCCTTTGCTTCAATACTCCTCCGCTCCATTACTCCTCCGCTTCATTACTCCTCTGCTTCATTACTCCTCTGCTTCATTACTCCTCTGCCTCATTGCTCCTCTGCCTCATTACTCCTCTGCTTCAATACTCCCCCGCTCCATTACTCCTCCGCTTCATTACTCCTCTGCTTCATTACTCCTCTGCTTCATTACTCCTCTGCCTCATTACTCCTCTGCCTCATTGCTCCTCTGCCTCATTGCTCCTCTGCTTCATTACTCCTCTGCTCCATTACTCCTCTGCTCCATTACTCCTCTGCTCCATTGCTCCTCTGCCTCATTACTCCTCTGCTCCATTACTCCTCTGCTTCATTACTCCTCTGCTCCATTACTCCTCTGCTTCATTACTCCTCTGCCTCATTGCTCCTCTGCTTCAATACTCCTCCGCTCCATTACTCCTCTGCTTCATTACTCCTCTGCTTCAATACTCCTCCGCTCCATTACTCCTCCGCTTCATTACTCCTCTGCTCCATTGCTCCTCTGCTTCATTACTCCTCTGCTTCATTACTCCTCTGCTCCATTACTCCTCTGCTCCATTACTCCTCTGCTTCATTACTCCTCTGCTCCATTACTCCTCTGCTTCATTACTCCTCCGCTCCATTACTCCTCCGCTTCATTACTCCTCTGCTTCATTACTCCTCTGCTCCATTACTCCTCCGCTTCATTACTCCTCTGCTCCATTGCTCCTCTGCTCCATTACTCCTCTGCTCCATTACTCCTCTGCTTCATTACTCCTCTGCTCCATTACTCCTCTGCTTCATTACTCCTCTGCTTCATTACTCCTCTGCTCCATTGCTCCTCTGCTCCATTGCTCCTCTGCTCCATTGCCCCTCTGCTCCATTACTCCTCTGCTCCATTACTCCTCTGCTTTATTACTCCTCTGCTCCATTACTAATCTGCTCCATTACTCCTCTGCCTCATTACTCCTCTGCTTCATTACTCCTCTGCTCCATTGCTCCTCTGCTCCATTACTCCTCTGCTTTATTACTCCTCTGCTCCATTACTAATCTGCTCCATTACTCCTCTGCTTCATTACTCCTCTGCTTCATTACTCCTCTGCTCCATTACTAATCTGCTCCATTACTCCTCTGCTTCATTACTCTGCTTCATTTTTCCTCTGCTCCATTGCTCCTCTGCTCCATTACTCCTCTGCTTCATTACTCCTCTGCTTTATTACTCCTCTGCTCCATTACTAATCTGCTCCATTACTCCTCTGCTCCATTACTCCTCTGCTTCATTACTCCTCTGCTCCATTGCTCCTCTGCTCCATTACTCCTCTGCTTTATTACTCCTCTGCTCCATTACTAATCTGCTCCATTACTCCTCTGCTTCATTACTCCTCTGCTTCATTACTCCTCTGCTCCATTGCTCCTCTGCTCCATTACTCCTCTGCTTCATTACTCCTCTGCTCCATTGCTCCTCTGCTCCATTACTCCTCTGCTCCATTACTCCTCTGCTTCATTACTTCTCTGCTCCATTACTCCTCTGCTTCATTACTCCTCTGCTTCATTACTCCTCTGCTCCATTGCTCCTCTGCTCCATTGCTCCTCTGCTCCATTGCCCCTCTGCTCCATTACTCCTCTGCTCCATTACTCCTCTGCTTTATTACTCCTCTGCTCCATTACTAATCTGCTCCATTACTCCTCTGCTTCATTGCTCCTCTGCTCCATTGCTCCTCTGCTCCATTACTCCTCTGCTTTATTACTCCTCTGCTCCATTACTAATCTGCTCCATTACTCCTCTGCTTCATTACTCCTCTGCTTCATTGCTCCTCTGCTCCATTGCTCCTCTGCTCCATTACTCCTCTGCTTCATTACTCCTCTGCTCCATTGCTCCTCTGCTCCATTACTCCTCTGCTCCATTACTCCTCTGCTTCATTACTTCTCTGCTCCATTACTCCTCTGCTCCATTACTCCTCTGCTCCATTACTCCTCTGCCCCATTACTCCTCTGCCCCATTACTCCTCTGCCCCATTACTCCTCTGCTCCATTGCTCCTCTGCTCCATTACTCCTCTGCTCCATTACTCCTCTGCTCCATTACTCCTCTGCTTCATTACTCCTCTGCTCCATTGCTCCTCTGCTCCATTGCTCCTCTGCTCCATTGCCCCTCTGCTCCATTACTCCTCTGCTCCATTGCTCCTCTGCTCCATTACTCCTCTGCTTCATTACTCCTCTGCTTCAATACTCCTCCGCTTCATTACTCCTCTGCTTCATTACTCCTCTGCTCCATTACTCCTCTGCCCCATTACTCCTCTGCTTCAATACTCCTCTGCCTCATTGCTCCTCTGCTTCAATACTCCTCCGCTTCATTACTCCTCTGCTTCATTACTCCTCTGCTCCATTACTCCTCTGCCTCATTGCTCCTCTGCTTCAATACTCCTCCGCTTCATTACTCCTCTGCTTCATTACTCCTCTGCTTCAATACTCCTCCGCTTCATTACTCCTCTGCTTCATTACTCCTCTGCTCCATTACTCCTCTGCCTCATTGCTCCTCTGCTTCAATACTCCTCCGCTTCATTACTCCTCTGCTTCATTACTCCTCTGCTCCATTACTCCTCTGCTTCATTACTCCTCTGCCTCATTGCTCCTTTGCTTCAATACTCCTCCGCTCCATTACTCCTCCGCTTCATTACTCCTCTGCTTCATTACTCCTCTGCTTCATTACTCCTCTGCCTCATTGCTCCTCTGCCTCATTACTCCTCTGCTTCAATACTCCCCCGCTCCATTACTCCTCCGCTTCATTACTCCTCTGCTTCATTACTCCTCTGCTTCATTACTCCTCTGCCTCATTACTCCTCTGCCTCATTGCTCCTCTGCCTCATTACTCCTCTGCTTCATTACTCCTCTGCTCCATTACTCCTCTGCTCCATTACTCCTCTGCTCCATTGCTCCTCTGCCTCATTACTCCTCTGCTCCATTACTCCTCTGCTTCATTACTCCTCTGCTCCATTACTCCTCTGCTTCATTACTCCTCTGCCTCATTGCTCCTCTGCTTCAATACTCCTCCGCTCCATTACTCCTCTGCTTCATTACTCCTCTGCTTCAATACTCCTCCGCTCCATTACTCCTCCGCTTCATTACTCCTCTGCTCCATTGCTCCTCTGCTTCATTACTCCTCTGCTTCATTACTCCTCTGCTCCATTACTCCTCTGCTCCATTACTCCTCTGCTTCATTACTCCTCTGCTCCATTACTCCTCTGCTTCATTACTCCTCCGCTCCATTACTCCTCCGCTTCATTACTCCTCTGCTTCATTACTCCTCTGCTCCATTACTCCTCTGCTTCATTACTCCTCTGCTCCATTGCTCCTCTGCTCCATTACTCCTCTGCTCCATTACTCCTCTGCTTCATTACTCCTCTGCTCCATTACTCCTCTGCTTCATTACTCCTCTGCTTCATTACTCCTCTGCTCCATTGCTCCTCTGCTCCATTGCTCCTCTGCTCCATTGCCCCTCTGCTCCATTACTCCTCTGCTCCATTACTCCTCTGCTTTATTACTCCTCTGCTCCATTACTAATCTGCTCCATTACTCCTCTGCCTCATTACTCCTCTGCTTCATTACTCCTCTGCTCCATTGCTCCTCTGCTCCATTACTCCTCTGCTTTATTACTCCTCTGCTCCATTACTAATCTGCTCCATTACTCCTCTGCTTCATTACTCCTCTGCTTCATTACTCCTCTGCTCCATTACTAATCTGCTCCATTACTCCTCTGCTTCATTACTCTGCTTCATTTTTCCTCTGCTCCATTGCTCCTCTGCTCCATTACTCCTCTGCTTCATTACTCCTCTGCTTTATTACTCCTCTGCTCCATTACTAATCTGCTCCATTACTCCTCTGCTCCATTACTCCTCTGCTTCATTACTCCTCTGCTCCATTGCTCCTCTGCTCCATTACTCCTCTGCTTTATTACTCCTCTGCTCCATTACTAATCTGCTCCATTACTCCTCTGCTTCATTACTCCTCTGCTTCATTACTCCTCTGCTCCATTGCTCCTCTGCTCCATTACTCCTCTGCTTCATTACTCCTCTGCTCCATTGCTCCTCTGCTCCATTACTCCTCTGCTCCATTACTCCTCTGCTTCATTACTTCTCTGCTCCATTACTCCTCTGCTTCATTACTCCTCTGCTTCATTACTCCTCTGCTCCATTGCTCCTCTGCTCCATTGCTCCTCTGCTCCATTGCCCCTCTGCTCCATTACTCCTCTGCTCCATTACTCCTCTGCTTTATTACTCCTCTGCTCCATTACTAATCTGCTCCATTACTCCTCTGCTTCATTGCTCCTCTGCTCCATTGCTCCTCTGCTCCATTACTCCTCTGCTTTATTACTCCTCTGCTCCATTACTAATCTGCTCCATTACTCCTCTGCTTCATTACTCCTCTGCTTCATTGCTCCTCTGCTCCATTGCTCCTCTGCTCCATTACTCCTCTGCTTCATTACTCCTCTGCTCCATTGCTCCTCTGCTCCATTTCTCCTCTGCTCCATTACTCCTCTGCTTCATTACTTCTCTGCTCCATTACTCCTCTGCTTCATTACTCCTCTGCTTCATTACTCCTCTGCTCCATTGCTCCTCTGCTCCATTGCTCCTCTGCTCCATTGCCCCTCTGCTCCATTACTCCTCTGCTCCATTACTCCTCTGCTTTATTACTCCTCTGCTCCATTACTAATCTGCTCCATTACTCCTCTGCTTCATTACTCCTCTGCTCCATTGCTCCTCTGCTCCATTACTCCTCTGCTTTATTACTCCTCTGCTCCATTACTAATCTGCTCCATTACTCCTCTGCTTCATTACTCCTCTGCTTCATTACTCCTCTGCTCCATTGCTCCTCTGCTCCATTGCTCCTCTGCTTCATTACTCCTCTGCTCCATTGCTCCTCTGCTCCATTGCTCCTCTGCTCCATTGCCCCTCTGCTCCATTGCTCCTCTGCTCCATTGCTCCTCTGCTCCATTACTCCTCTGCTCCATTGCCCCTCTGCTCCATTACTCCTCTGCTCCATTACTCCTCTGCTCCATTACTCCTCTGCCCCATTACTCCTCTGCCCCATTACTCCTCTGCCCCATTACTCCTCTGCCCCATTACTCCTCTGCTCCATTGCTCCTCTGCTCCATTACTCCTCTGCTCCATTACTCCTCTGCTCCATTACTCCTCTGCTTCATTACTCCTCTGCTCCATTGCTCCTCTGCTCCATTGCTCCTCTGCTCCATTGCCCCTCTGCTCCATTACTCCTCTGCTCCATTGCTCCTCTGCTCCATTACTCCTCTGCTCCATTACTCCTCTGCTCCATTACTCCTCTGCTCCATTACTCCTCTGCCCCATTACTCCTCTGCCCCATTACTCCTCTGCCCCATTACTCCTCTGCCCCATTACTCCTCTGCTCCATTACTCCTCTGCCCCATTACTCCTCTGCTCCATTGCTCCTCTGCTTTATGACCTCCACTGGCTACCCGTGGCATCACGTATCCACTTTAAGGTATTGCTTCTAACGTTTAAAACATTAAAATGGTCTTGCACCCCCATATCTGTCTGATCTACTTTACACTTACTCCTATGTGACTCTTATGTGACCTAGCTCTCCTGGTTGAGCGGCACCAGTGGGTTATGTGCTATATGCTTATACAGACCAGTGTCTGCTCTGTATTCCCTATGTGTGCTTATGTACAAGTGATGGCCCGCGTGGCTGGCCACCTTATGTTTTTCCCCTTATTGGGTTCCCCGGAAGCTCGGGGACTCATGGGTGGATGCTTGGCGCACACAGCGTTGACAAAAAGTTCTGATAGCAAGATAGCCTGCTCTAGGTCTGCTAGCTGCTGCACTGCGTTGACAATATATACAAAATTAAGGATAATTTATTTGGCTTCAATATCTCGAGAAGATGAATCTTTCCCGTAGCGTAAGCTAGCTTACGCAATACTCGTTCCCTCTCTAGAGAGAACCGAGGTTACGTTAGTAACCGAGTATCGTTAACTATTTTATTTGTCCATTAGGCTACTGTTGATAAATTGATGAACATTTATGTTGGATATAGAGTGAGTTAACACATCAGCAACAACCACAACATGTAAATGTAGTATTGAGCACATAAATCCCAGAGGTAACGGGAATCTTGTCTGGATGTTACAGGAACAGATGTGTGTTTATCCGGTGGAGAGTGACGCATGAAAGTGTGAGTACACTACAGAAATTAATCACAAAATCTATTTAAATCTAGTTGTAGTTTATTATATTATTTTATTATAATAATTTATTATAATTATTATATTATATTATTAGTATGTAGGTAATTTCAAACAGAGCTATTACAGCACTTTTCTGATTCTTGATATCTGTGCAATTAAAATAAATTTCCAACCTACCTTTCTTATGAATCCTGGCAGAGAAAGCACATGGCAGACATCGTCACATCAGTCTGACTGAATAAAAAAAGTTAAAAATAGTAGAAAAAAATACTCCCACCCTTTTTACATTCATCATTTTAGAGATCTTTCTGAAATTTAAAATTGAACACAATAGTATATCTTTGTACAGTCAGATGAGCTTTGCTGCAATGTGTTTTACTCTGCACAATTTAATTAAAGCAGCCCAAATGAACAGAAAACCACCCAGTATGACAGCTTGCTAGAACCAGTTGAAAAACCAGAACAGCTTCTGGAATTAACTTTTATATCTATGCTGTGGAGCATCTTGGAGGTTGGGAGAAAGGGTAGAAGATGAAGGGGAATATATTTTTTTTAAAGGTAATAATTTTTCAATGAGAAAAGACAGTATGTTAGGGTTATACATATACATGGCTGTTAAATAAAAAAATGTGGATTAGTGCATGTACAGAAAGTTTATTAAATTGAGATTTGGTTGTTTGTTGAATTTAATTCCTGGTTGCTTGCATTTCCATCAATGGTTGTTCCCATAAGTATAAATGCCCAGAGGCTGATCCTGCACAGGATTGTCACTGTATGATGTAGGTCGGAGAGTGAAGAACCAACTGAAGTGAGGGTAAGACATTTATTTTTATTGTTTTTTATTTTTCACTTGTACTTAATTCGTCTAGTATTCGTCTAGATCTCTAATATTTATGCATATTTTCATAAAAAAATGTAAAAAGTTAATATTGAGCTTAAATGTAATGACCCAATGAAGAGTTGTTTCATTAATGATTGCTGTTGGAGACACGAGTTTGATTGTTACATTAAAATTTGTCACACACCTCCCAGCATCCCTCTTGTTTCTCACCTGCACACTATCAGCCAACACCGGATCACCTAATTACATCAGCACCTGCACATCATCATCTACACACTATAAAGAGACACCTCTCCTTCATTTTGGTGTCTGGTCTCATCCTTATGTGATCTCACAGACTCTAGCCAAACACTTACCTGTTGCTGCTTACCTTGTAGAGTCCTCATCAGTGCGTCATCTGCCTCCAGTCTCATCCACAAACAAGATCAAGATTATCATCCAGCTAAGTTCATTATCCAGTTCAGATTCTTCAATTCATACTCACCGGTCATCTCTGCTGTTCACTCCGTGCCTCTGTTCAATAAAACTCTGTTTTCAAATTTCTCACCTGTCTGCTTCTCTCCATACCGTGACAGAAGCGAGGAGCTGTCAAGAGATTGAAGACAAAACGTCTGAGGATAGGACCTGTCCAGGTTTGGCAAATATTGTGTTTGTATATTGTTCTGTTCTTGTGTTTCTATTGTCTTCACTGGTTTATTTAATTTTCCTGTTAGTCTAATTTTGGCTTGTTTTATACACCAACAATGTGTGAATATGAGGAATTAGTTGGTTAAATTTTCATTGTCACTGGAAAAGGGTGAGGAACATTCAGCTACATCCCACACAGAACATGAATGGTGTTTATCCCACAGCTCTTCAGATTTACTGATTTGAATCTGAACCATTTCTAATAAGGACCGTCTTTGTATACCTAACAGGTCTAAAGGGACTTGTTTTATTTTAAGCCTAAACGTTTGAGTTCTTTGGATTTGTGCAATTTACTTTATTTTTACAAAAACACATTATTTGAACATTGAATTAAGAACTTTTTTTGTTCTTAATATAAAACTATTTAATAGTTAACTCTGTATGGATTTACGAGCCCATCATTTATTGACTTAATAATCTTGAATTTATGCCTTCAGCCTCACTTCATGTATCCAATTTAAGACTTGTTTGTCTGTTCATTGTCTCAATCAGCCTTTTTTATTTTTGCGTTCCCCCTCCCTTGTATTTCTGACTGCTCTTGTCTTTGCAATTATTTGCTAAGCCTATTTTTTTTGTTTTTTGTTTTGTTGTTGCTTTTTGTTTGATTTAATGTCTTCCATTTTTATTTTATGGTCCTTGCCTTTATTAGCCATTATGCTGTTTAATGGCCCTGTCCCATAGATTATTTTATGCCCATTCCTATTTTACTAAAAGGTTTGTTTTGTATTGAAATGTACTGTATAAATGATTTTGTCTTTACTGTTTGTTTATTTTGTATATTTATGCACTTGATTTAATTTAGTGGCTGTCTTTATTATACCCTATTCTGCATTGTGATTTTTCTCTATGTATTTGTTAACTTTCTACCCTCCATCAATTACAGGTGCATATCAAGTAATTTAAGCCATGTGTCTTCAGCTCTGCCTAGGTCTCCGCCTCTAATGGCTCCATCTGAGTTGGTGGTTCCATCTGGCCCATTCACAAAGGTCCACCTATCCATTCACCAACTGTGACATGGCCCTACATCCAGGTGATCCTGCTGGAGCTTTCGGCAATGATCTCCCTTACTGTTCCTGCCGTGATCTCCTCCACGATGGTTCCCTTTCTCCAGCTCCACATCTACTAGCCACCACTCATCCTCTTTTGCCCCTTTATTAATTTCATTTTCATCTTTTTTTGTACAGTTTTATATTCCTGTATCTACTTGTAACTCATGCTCCTTTATTTGTCCCTTTTGTATAAATATTCATGTTTTGTATTCATGCTGTTGATTGATTGTAATGTATGTTTGACTTATTGTAAAAGTGTTTAACAATTTGTATTGAAAAATAATTAAATGTATTAATTTTGTGTTGGGTTTTTGTAAATTCCAGTCTACGGGAGGACCGGAAGACGGTTGTGCACTGTCCATTCGTTCCGCTGGCCGCTTTGCAATGATGTTGGATCAGGAAGTCATTTAGGACTGTTGCGACGCGTTTCGAGCCTTCCCACAGCTCTCATCAGGCGATTTCAAATGAAAACAATCCCAGCTCACTCCTGCTTTTATGTGCTAGGAGGGCGGGGCCTCTCACCACAGAACCAATCACTCACTTCAGCATTGTATGATGCTTCATAAATTAATTTTCACATACTAATAAACAGTTTTTTGTTTTTTTTTATTTTTTACAGGTTCTTCGTCGAATAATGTCGATCGGCAGGCACTTGCAACAGGTAAGTAAGCACCAACTGATCCCAACCATTCCCAAAGTCCAGAGAGGGAGGCACGGGCTGAGTTAGGATTTGTGTAAATTCCAGTCTACGGGGGGACCCGAAGACGGTTGTGCACTGTCCATCCGTTCCGCTGGCCGCTTTGCAATGATGTGGGATCAGGAAGGCCAACACCCACCCGAAGAAAGCCAACGCCAGTCTCAAATATTTGTAGAGACACTGTAAAAAATCCCCCAGCCCAAATAAAGCTCCAAGGGCAACACCAAACCCGGGCTAAATCCACGAGCGCTGTTTTCAATGGGGGTCTGTGAAAATTAAAAATGGTAGGTTTAGATGATGGTGAGGTGCGCGTTCAATTTAAAAATTAAAGTACTCATCTCGACGTCTGTATGGACGGAGGAAAAATAAATATTCCCAAGAACACCATCCCTACTGTGAAGCATGGGGGTGGTAGCATCATGCTTTGGGGGTGTTTTTCTGCACATGGGACAGGGCGACTGCACTGTATTAAGGAGAGGGCCATGTATTGTACTGTACTGACTGGGGCCATGTATTGCGAGATTTTGGGGAACAACCTCCTTCCCTCAGTTAGAGCATTGAAGATGGGTCGAGGCTGGGTCTTCCAACATGACAATGACCCGAAGCACACAGCCAGGATAACCAAGGAGTGGCTCTGTAAGAAGCATATCAAGGTTCTGGCGTGGCCTAGCCAGTCTCCAGACCTAAACCCAATAGAGAATCTTTGGAGGGAGCTCAAACTCCGTGTTTCTCAGCGACAGCCCAGAAACCTGACTGATCTAGAGAAGATCTGTGTGGAGGAGTGGGCCAAAATCCCTCCTGCAGTGTGTGCAAACCTGGTGAAAAACTACAGGAAACGTTTGACCTCTGTAATTGCAAACAAAGGCTATTGTACCAAATATTAACATTGATTTTCTCAGATGTTCAAATACTTATTTGCAGCTGTATCTTACAAATAAATAGTTAAAAAATCATACATTGTGATTTCTGGATTTTTTTTATTTTTTAGATTATGTCTCTCACAGTGGACATGCACCTACGATGACAATTTCAGACCCATTCATGATTTCTAAGTGGGAGAACTTGCAAAATAGCAGGGTGTTCAAATACTTATTTTCTTCACTGTATATCATTTGAAAGCTTATAATCTCTAGTTTCCATATTTGGTGACTGATTTCCAAAATAAATTACAGAGGAGCCATAATTTATCAATTTGCAACAATAATATTTTCATACTATAGGCGTGTTCAGACCTTTATTTTGAAATAGCGATGGACATGAAAGAAGGGTAGAAACCTCCGTTTGTTTTCATGCCAAGAGTTCAAAAGTTAGCATACATTCAGTTATTTTAGAAAAGAAGGTCTGAAAATGTAAAGAAAAAATTATAGATTCACCATTTGTGATGTGGCAGCGAACTGTAACGCACATAAGTGTTATTAGTATGTGTTTATTAGAGGTTGAATTCATATCAAAATCTGCCAAACTTCCAATACTACTTCTAAATAGGATGTCTACTTCATAAATTGTATGAAAATTGTGAAAATAATGGTTCAGATCACTCAAAACACATATGGAAATGCAGACGCCCTTATATGGGCAGTAATGGAGTCTGGTTGTCATCTAGTGAAAAAGTTTGAAACTGTGCGCAAACAAAATCTTACTGAAAACTAATTTTTGAGATATCAACCTCAAATTTGAAACACAACTTGTTCAGATTTTTGGCTTTGATTTTTTTGCAGTTTTAGAGTCGCCCATGTTTTGAAAAAATATATTTATATAAAATATGAATAATTAAAAATTTTACATTGTACATTTTCATAAACTCAAACTTCTGTAACTTTTTTTCTGTTTCACTTTCTTAATTTATTTCACTTCTACAAAAATCTGCCAAATTTCATCTTTAAAACAAGACCAATCTTTCGTCTATAATCCAAAGCATTCTTGAATTACAACCATTTACATTTACATTTACATTTATCCATTTAGCAGACGCTTTTATCCAAAGCGACTTACAAATGAGAACCATAGAAGCAGTTAAACTAACAGCAGGACAACAAAATGTAAGTGCTATAACCTTTCACAGTTTAATCCAACGTAGAACCCGTACAATATATATATATATATATATTTTTTTATATAATAGAAAGGAAGAGAAAGTGTTAGTATTACTGGAACAAGTGCTGCCGAAAGAGATGCGTCTTCAACCGTTTCTTGAAAATGACTACAGACTCAGCAGCTCTGGTTGAGTTGGGTAGGTCATTCCACCAGCAGGAACAGTCATGGTAAAGGTCTGAGAAAGAGATCTTGTGCCTCTTTGACGTGGCACCACAAGACGACGTTCGCTTGCTGACCGTGATGGAGTTAAGGATGACGGGCCTAGCTGAATAGTGAAGTTGTGACAAAGTGTTGGATTGGCCGGGATCACAAGTAGCTCTGTCTTCGCAAGGTTAAGTTGAAGGTGGTGGTCTTTCATCCAGCCAGAGATGTCTGTCAGGCATGCTGAGATGCGAGCAGCTACCGTCGGATCATCAGGCTGAAATGAGAGGTAGATTTGTGTGTCATCAGCGTAGCAGTGATAGGAAAAGCCATGTTTCTGAATCACAGTTCCTAGTGATGTCATGTAGATGGAGAAGAGAAGTGGTCCAAGCACTGAGCCCTGAGGCACTCCAGTTGGTATATGTTGTGACTTCGACACCTCACTCCTCCACGACACCCTGAAGGACCTACCTGAGAGGTAAGACTTGAACCATTGGAGTGCGGTTCCCGAGATTCCCTTCATCTTTAGGATTGACAGGAGGATCTGGTGGTTAACTGTGTCAAAGGCGGCAGACAGATCTAGCAGGATGAGAACTGAGGATTTGGAAGCTGCCCTTGCCAGTTTCAGAGCTTCGATTACTGAGAGCAGTGCAGTCTCAGTTGAGTGTCCACTTTTGAAACCAGACTGATTGTTGTCCAAGAGGTTGTTCTGTGTGAGAAAGGAAGAGATCTGGTTGGAAACAACTCGTTCAAGTGTCTTCGCGATGAATGGAAGAAGGGATACCGTTCTGTAATTTTCCAGATGTACTGGATTAAGAGTAGGTTTCTTAAGCAGTGGGGTTATCCGAGCTTAATAGTGTGCAGTTATTATAAAGTGTTACCATATTCAATTGCACTGCAGTGGTGAACATTTCAGCTGATTCGCCCTGTTCTTGGCACCTCTTGTTGAATTTAGCCCTCTCGTAGATCACGTTGTGTTTACATACGAAGTGTTTCTCGATAGCTTCTTTAACTTTGTCATATTTTTTTCTGTCTTCTTCAGAAAGAGCCAGCGTGCACATGATATCATCAGCTTTATCTCCCATTGTGTAGATAAGCGAATTAGTTTGATATTCTTGGCTTCTTTCACTAATTCCCGCTGCTATGCAGAATCTCTCATATCATCTAATCCAATTTGGCCAGCTGCCAAAATCTTATATGATCGTAAATGATGCTCAAAAAGTCGAAATGTTCAGGCGGGCTTATTGAGAACAAAGTATCCATCTTATATGTTTACCTTGGTGCTGTTTTAAATTGAATATGGTAACACTTTAACATAATAACTGCACGCTATTAATCATTAATTAAACATTAGTAAACAGTTAATTAATATATAATATAATAATAATAATAATATATAAATATATAATAATTTATAAAGCATTAATAGACATTAATAAGCAGTTTGTAAATACAGTTATAAATGCTTTATTCTTGCTTTATAAGCATAACTATAATGTGTTTAATAATTGTATTGTCATACTTTATTAATGATCAATTTATCATTTCCAAATTAAGTATATCATTATTTACAAACCAGTTATTTAGGAGTTATCAGTGGTTCATAAGATCACTTAGAAATTGTAAGTAAATGTAGTAAATTCAAGTAGTTATAAAGTATTTAGTAGTGGTCAGTTAACTATTTTGTAAACTCATCTAAAGTGAGGACTAGTTATGCCTTGAAAATAATTTACAAAGGAAATTTAAAGGCTCATTTATCTTCTAAACAGAAAAAATAAACAAACACAACACAGTGATACAGAACATAGAAATATATAACAGCCTTTAAATCTCCTTTGTAAATGCTTGTAAATGTAATACAATAGAAATAGGTTACATGTTAATAAAGCATTTACTAACAATAGAAATAGGTTACAAGTTAATAAAGCATTTACTAACACACTAAGTAACTATTACTATATGTCTGAATAATATGTATGAATGTACATTTAAATATTTTATTAATAATTTACTTACACCTAAGTAATCTTATGAATCACTGACAATGCCTAAATAACTGATTTGCAAATAATGCAATACTTCATTTAGAAATGGTAAATTGATCATTAATAAAGTATGAAAATACAATTATTAAACACATTATAGATATAATTTTAAATCAAGAATAAGGCATTTATATATGTATTTATAAACTGCTTATTAATGTCTATTAATGCTTTATAAATGATGAATTAACTGTTAGCTAATGCTTAACTAATGATTAATAGCGTGCAGTTATTATAAAGTGTTACCTTGAATTTTCTCATTGTTGGTTTTCTCTTCTATCTTCTCGTTTGTTTTATATCGTCTCGTAGCTCACTGACACTTGCACTCGCAGCTGCCGCGGTGCCGATCCCGTGATCTCGTTTGTTTCCTCGAAACTTCACCTACAAACTCTTGTTTTCGCCGCACTGGTGCGGATGACTGATATCTCTTAGAAAGCAAGTTAAATCCGCTTCTGACACCATGTTAGATTATTTGTAATGAACAGACAGGAGACAGCGGGCTCTTAACATGGATGCTTTACTGAAACTCACATTCCCCGCGCAAGCGCACATTACACATCCAAAACATCCTACCAGCACAATATTATTGCAAATGACCTGTCTGATGATAAGGATATCTATAGGCAGCGTCGGAAGCTGTATGCTCAAGCGAACATGCTGTGTCGTAAGTTTAGCATGTGCTGGATATCTGTGAATATCTCACTCTTTAGAGCATCTTGTACACCTCTGTATACTGCCTACCTGTGGGGTCGTGATAAGCAAGGCAGCATTAGAAAACTCATAGTGGCTTATAATACCACTATCTACCGAGGCCATCACAGCCTACAAGAACCAGCTAGAGAGACAACATTTCTGCAAACACTTAACTAATTCACAACCATGGTAAATGGACTGCATTTATTTAGCGCTTTCACAGACCCAATGGCCACCAAAGCGCTTTACATTGCCTCACATTCACCCATTCACACACCGAAGGCAGTGTCAGCCATACAAAGCGCCATCCAGCTCGTCGGGAGCAGCTGGGGTTAGGGTCTCACTCACACACACACACACACACTGGGGTTAGGTGTCTTGCTCATGGACACCTCGACACTTGGTCAAGTGGAACCGGGGATTGAACCACCAACCTTCCAGTTTGTAGACAACCTACATGAACCACTGAGCCACTGCCGCCCCTGCCACCATAAACAAAGACATTTACTATGACTCCTATGTATTTATTTTAAAAAAGAAGCTTGTGTAATGCTCCATCTTAAATTTTGGCATTGTGTACTATGGCTATTGTTGGATTTTATGACTCATTGCTTTTGAAGTTCCACATTTGTGAGTCACTTTTGATAAAAGCATATGTTCAATGCATAAATGTAATTCATTTTTTAAAAACTAAATATGTTTTTTTTTATGGATTTCCACTGGATAAAGATTAGAATGAAACAATACTCTAATTGTTCCAAACCTTTATGACTTCCTTCATTGTAATACAAAAAGATGATTTAGGGCATAATATTTTATTATATGCACAAAAAAAAAGTGCAGTTGACGCGAACAGTGATCGCGGCTGCCAACATCTCCTTTTGTGTTAAACAGAAGGTCGTATGGTTTTAGAATGCATGAGATTGATTTTAAAATAAGATAATTTCATTTCAGTGACAACGTTTCAGTGAATGATTGTTCTGGAGATTTTTAATAGAGAATTAAATATTTCCTGTTAAAGAGTGGTAATGAAAGTTTAGGGAATAGTGAAACACATTTTTCTTTAATTTTTGATCGATTCTTATTTATATTAAAATAAGGGGATATACTTAGTAGAGAGCTGAGTGTAACCAATCAAACTGACATGCATCCTTGTTTTTTAATACAATCCTTAAGAGTTAAATATGTAATGTTTTGTTGTCTCACTTTGCTGCTTCGCAAGTGACTTTCTGCTGGCTGCTAATAAGTATTAATGGAGAGAGAAACTTGGGGAGAAAATTCTGATAAAGCTGTGCAGTAATAAGAGAAGCACCAAAGATTCTTGAGTCCAAGTGGTTGAAGCAGTGATGGAGATTTCTTGGATGGTGTGTCGTCCTCAGAACGGGCAAGGCTGATCTGAGCAATGGTGATGGGAGGTCATGGTCTATTTAAGAACAGTGATATTCAGCAGCAATGTGTTCTTGTTGCTCAAACACAATGATAGCAAAGCCAGTCATAGGTTCAATTCCCAGGGAATACATGAAATGATATATGGGTTAGGGTTAAAAAAAAAAAAATATATATATATATATATATATATATATATATATACCTCACCCTTTTATGTCACTTTAGATAAAGCATCTGAGAATTTAATAAATGTAATATTACACTTCAGATTTTTATTTCCAATACATTGCAACATCCATGGAAATAAAAAGCAATAATCTACTCAAACATTATGGATATTGTAATTGATAATCACAAAAAGCGCTGAAATTCCCCAGTTGTCCCAAAAAATGTCTCAATTGTTCCATGAGATAAAACCAAGAGTAATAGTAATGTAGCACAATACCAGACCATAGAGTTTTCATAATAGTAATTATAGGTTTGAATATGACATTAAGAAAAATGCTGGAGTAGCAGTGTTTCATTCCATAGCAGAAGCAAAAGCATGAACAGCATACTAGACAGAACCGGCGCAACAGCAGAGGATGTTTGTGTCATAGGAACACTTTGAGATGTCGGTGTTTGTCTGGTGGTCAAAGTTGAGTCTTGCTGTTCCACTGAAAGTATAGGGAAACAAGTTTAAGCCAAAGACTGAAGAGACAATTCCAGCAAATCATTATCTACTTTCAAAAACAGTTCGATAAAAATGAGGAACTCACCAACAGAGATGCTCGAAGGAATCACTGAATCAAGGAACACTTTTGACTCAGTAATTGCTGTTTTAAGAGTGTCTTGAATGCTTGTTGCATTTGGAAGCACAGTCTGGTTTTTAAAAATAAGTTCTGTATCCACACCTACTGACCCAGGCCTGGAGGAAAAAAATAAATAAAAACATTAGATATGACTAGATATAGATGACTACTATTTACTTTACGATTGAATTAGGGCTGCACGATTTGGCAAAAAAAAAAAACCGTGTTGTAATTTGAAATGTGATTTAATCTCATTTGAAAATGTCTCAAATTTCTGCTGAGACATCTAGGTAAAAAGAAACAACTGCTGAAATAGAAAAAAAATTAAGCTAAGTGTGAACATCCTTTAAAAGCAACTAAGAAACAATTCTGTCAGTAAATAGATTGAAAGTTTAAAATAATGCTCTGCATTAACTGTAGCTGCACTCAAAATGAAAGTGGAAAGTGAAAATAAATGACAGAAAACTGCTGAGAGAGCTTTAAGTCTCAATTAATTGATAAATGCTTTTCATTACAAATCTGGTGAAATGTTGGGATGGTGTTTTTATCTGAAAGCTATGAGATCTGCATATTTAAGAGCAATAGAGACAATCCCAGGTATTTATTTAGTACAGTGGCCAGATTGACAAGGAACAGAATGTCAACAGAACATACAGCATCAAAAACAACATGTGTGCTGGATGTCCTATACCCACTAAGCTACAGTTTTTTACAATCACTTTGCTACTATTTTCAGAACCTTGATGTCATTTTTCAAAACTCTAGACACAAAACTCAAAACGGTTATCACTTGTAACACAGGCTGTCTAATGTTCAAAACATTGCATTGTGCATTCACTAAAGAAATCTTGCACTTGCACAATCATTGGTTCAAAAAACAAATTTACTGTGAAATACCATTGAAACATAACTATAGATCACCCACACACAAGCAACCGATAATTTCACTGTGTCATTGTTAGTACAATCATTAAATATTGTAGAACAAAATAGGTGATACAGGTTTCATTATGGTACTACATGTACAGTAAATACCTCTGTTAAAGTACTGCAGTAGTAGAGAGAATAATACAGACACAGTGGAATCATTGAACAAAGTTTGTAATATATTGATGCAAAACACTACAGTACAATCACAACATAGGTTTATTTTAATCAAAGCAAAAATAATTAGCTATGAAATAGAAAATGCAGTGTTCCTCAACTTGCTTGCTTGTACTGTAAGAAATAAAACAGGAGTGCTTACTGTACTTCTACATTGTCATCAACTCTGTGTTGTGGATTTGGCCACATGTTCTCATCTACATCACAATGGATGTTTTCATTAGCCAAACATCTTGGAAAAAACCTTCGGGCATGGCGAATCCAGGAGAAAAATTCCTCAATGGGGATAAGGAAGGGAGAGTATGGTGGTAAATACAGGGTGGTAAATTGTGCATGGGCCTGAAACCATGCTTGCACCACATGAGCATGATGGAACCTGACATTGTCCCAATGACATAGGTCACACATTCAGCTCTACAAACCTGATCGAGCTCATCAAGAAAGGTGACAAGGAGAGCTGCATTATATGGTCCAATATGAGGTCTGCGTCCCACCACACCATCTTCTGATATAGTTGCCTGATATAGTTATATAGTTATAGTACTGCCCGAATTTCATTGGACACTCTATGCTGTTGCTGCCGCTGTCTTGGTCCGTGGCCTTGTCCTCGACCCTGTTCCCCCACACCTCTCAAACGAGGCCCACGACCACCTTTCAGAAGGGTGCCTGTCCCCTACCATTCCTTTGACCAACACGTCTTCCTCCCACCACTGCTTGACCTCCATTGTGACCTGGATCACCTGCTGGCTCCATGTTACGTATCACTATATGCTCTTGCAATTGGATCGCAATCAACTCTTTATATACTCATTCCACAATGTGCACTCAATCATCAGTAATGAGTTGGCAGAATTAAACAAGCAATTACAAGGGCCTGCATCTATACAGTGCAGTACTGTTGGCTAAATACTTTAAATAGTCTGAAAAGGTGGTACAGTATTTG